>JBBPBP010000878.1:358156-374661 GCA_037974735.1 Cicer chorassanicum | reverse complement strand
CAGATGAAATCGACGACGGCGAGATCCTTGTAGCATTCTTCTCCTAAATTTATGACTGTGTCTCAGGTTACGTGTCGGATTTCAAACCCTAGCCATCGTCTGACTCGAAAATACCGATTTCGGCCCATTTTTATCAGGTGGTACGAAAATCGCCCGAAAAGTGCATATGAAATCGACAACCGCGAGATCCTTGTAGCATTCTTCTCCTAAATTTATGACTGTGTCTCGGGTTCCGTGTCGGATTTCAAACCCTAGCCATCGTCTGGCCCGAAAATACCGATTTCGGCCCATTTTTGTCGAGTGGTACGAAAATCGCCGGAAAAGTGCAGATGAAATCGACGACCGCGAGATCCTTGTAGCATTCTTCTCCAAAATTTATGACTGTGTCTCGGGTTCCGTGTCGGATTTCAAACCCTAGCCATCGTCTGGCCCGAAAATACCGATTTCGGCCCATTTTTGTGGGGTGGTACGAAAATCGCCCGTAAAAGTGCAGATGAAATCGACGACCGCGAGATCCTTGTAGCATTCTTCTCCTCAATTTATGAATGTGTCTCGGGTTCCGTGTCGAATTTTAAACCCTAGCCATCGACTGGCCCGAAAATACCGATTTCGGCCCATTTTTGTCGGGTGGTACGAAAATGGCCCGAAAAGTCCAGATGAAATCGACGACTGCGAGATCCTTGTAGCATTCTTCTCCAAAATTTATGACTGTGTCTCGGGTTCCGTGTCGGATTTCAAACCCTAGCCATCGTCTGGCCCGAAAATACCGATTTCGGCCCATTTTTGTGGGGTGGTACGTAAATCGCCCGAAAAGTCCAGATGAAATCGACGACCGTGAGATCCTTGTAGCATTCTTCTCCTAAATTTATGACTGTGTCTCGGATTCCGTGTCGGATTTCAAACCCTAGCCATCGTCTGCCCCAAAATACCGATTTCGGCCCATTTTTGTCGGGTGGTACGAAAATCGCCCGAAAAGTCCAGATGAAATCGACGACCGCGAGATCCTTGTAGCATTCTTCTCTTAAATTTATGACTGTGTCTCGGGTTCCGTGTCGGATTTCAAACCCTAGCCATCGTCTGGCCCGAAAATACCGATTTCGGCCCATTTTTGTCGGGTGGTACGAAAATCGCCCGAAAAGTCCATATGAAATCGACGACCGCGAGATCCTTGTAGCAATCTTCTCCTAAATTTATGACTGTGTCTTGGGTTCCGTGTCGGATTTCAAACCCTAGCCATCGCCTGGCCCGAAAATACCGATTTCTGCCCATTTTTGTCGGGTGGTACGAAAATCGCCCAAAAGTCCAGATGAAATCAACGACCGCGAGATCGTTGTAGCATTCTTCTCCGAAACTTATGACTGTGTCTCGGGTTCCGTGTCGGATTTCAAACCCTAGCAAAAGTCTGGCCCGAAAATACCGATTTCGGCCCATTTTTGTCGGGTGGTACGAAAATCGCCCGAAAAGTGCAGATGAAATTGACGTCCGCGAGATCCTTGTAGCATTCTTCTCCTAAATTTATGACTGTGTCTCGGGTTCCGTGTCGGATTTCAAACCCTAGCCATCGTCTGGCCCGAAAATACCGATTTCAGCACATTTTTGTCGGGTGGTACGAAAATCGCCCGAAAAGTCCAGATGAAATCGACGACCGCGAGATCCTTGTAGCATTCTTCTCCTAAACTTATGACTGTGTCTCGGATTCCGTGTCGGATTTCAAACCCTAGCCATCGTCTGGCCCGAAAATACCGATTTCGGCCCATTTTTGTCGGGTGGTACGAAAATCGCCCGAAAAGTCCAGATGAAATCGACCACCGCGAGATCCTTGTAGCATTCTTCTCCTAAACTTATGACTGTGTCTCGGGTTCCGTGTCGGATTTCAAACCCTAGCCATCGTCTGGCCCGAAAATACCGATTTCGGCCCATTTTTGTCGAGTGGTACGAAAATCGCACGAAAAGTCCAGATGAAATCGACCACCGCGAGATCCTAGTAGCATTCTTCTCTTTTATTTATGGCTGTGTCTCGGGTTCCGTGTCGGATTTCAAACCCTAGCCATCGTCTGGCCCGAAAATACCGATTTCGGCCCATTTTTGTCGGGTGGTACGAAAATCGCACGAAAAGTCCAGATGAAATCGACGATCGCGAGATCCTTGTAGCATTCTTCTCCAAAATTTATGACTGTGTCTCGAGTTCCGTGTCGGATTTCAAACCCTAGCCATCGTCTGGCCCGAAAATACCGATTTCGGCCCATTTTTGTCGGGTGATACGAAAATCGCCCGAAAAGTCCAGATGAAATCGACGACCGCGAGATCCTTGTAGCATTCTTCTCATTAATTTATGGGTGTGTCTCGGGTTCCATGTCGGATTTCAAACCGTAGCCATCGTCTGGCCCGAAAATACCGATTTCAGCCAATTTTTGTCGGGTGATACAAAAATCCCACGAAAAGTCCAGATGAAATCAACGACCGCGAGATCCTTGTAGCATTCTTCTCCTAAATTTATGAGTGTGTCTCGGGTTCTGTGTCGGATTTCAAACCCTAACCATCGTCTGGCCCAAAAATATCGATTTCGGCCCATTTTTGTCGGGTGGTACGAAAATCGCCCGAAAATTCCAGATGAAATCGACCACCGCGAAATCCTTGTAGCATTCTTCTCCTAAATTTATGACTTTGTCTCGGGTTCTGTGTCGGATTTCAAACCCTAGCCATCGTCTGGCCCGAAAATACCGATTTCGGCCCATTTTTGTCGGGTGGTACGAAAATCGCCCGAAAAGTCCAGATGAAATCGACGACCGCGAGATCCTTGTAGCATTCTTCTCTTAAATTTATGACTGTGTCTCGGGTTCCGTGTCGGATTTCAAACCCTAGCCATCGCCTGGCCCGAAAATACCGATTTCGGCCCATTTTTGTTGGGTGATACGAAAATCGCACGAAAAGTCCAGATGAAATCGACGACCTCGAGATCCTTGTAGCATTCTTCTCCAAAATTCATGACTGTGTCTCGGGTTCCGTGTCGGATTTCAAACCCTAGCCATCGTCTGGCCCGTAAATACCAATTTCGGCCCATTTTTGTCGGGTGGTATGAAATCGCCCGAAAAGTCCAGATGAAATTGACGACCGCGAGATCCTTTTAGCATTATTCTCCTAAATTTATGAGTGTGTCTCGGGTTCCGTGTCGGATTTCAAACCCTAACCATCGTCTGGCCCGAAAATACCGATTTCGGCCCATTTTTGTCGGGTGGTACGAAAATCGCCAGAAAAGTCCAGATAAAATCGACGACCGCGAGATCCTTGTAGCATTCTTCTCTTAAATTTTTGACTGTGTCTCAGGTTCCGTGTCGGATTTCAAACCCTAGCCATCGTCTGGCCCGAAAATACCGATTTCGGCCCATTTTTGTCCGGTGATACAAAAATCGCCCGAAAAGTCCAGATGAAATTGACGACCGCGAGATCCTTGTAGCATTCTTCTCTTTAATTTATGGGTGTGTCTCGGGTTCCATGTCGGATTTCAAACCGTAGCCATCGTCTGGCCCGAAAATACCGATTTCAGCCAATTTTTGTCGGGTGATACAAAAATCGCACGAACAGTCCAGATGAAATCGACGACCGCGAGATCCTTGTAGCAATCTTCTCCTAAATTTATGAGTGTGTCTCGGGTTCTGTGTCGGATTTCAAACCCTAACCATCGTTTGGCACGAAAATACCAATTTCGGCCCATTTTTGTCGGGTGGTACGAAAATCGCACGAAAAGTCCAGATGAAATCGACGACCGCGAGATCCTTTTAGCATTCTTCTCCAAAATTTATGACTGTGTATCGGGTTCCGTGTCGGATTTCAAACCCTAGCCATCGTCTGGCCCGAATATACCGATTTCGGCCCATTTTTGTCGGGTGGTACGAAAATCGCACGAAAAGTCCAGATGAAATCGACGACCGCGAGATCCTTGTAGCATTCTTCTCCAAAATTTATGACTGTGTCTCGGGTTCCGTGTCGGATTTCAAACCCTAGCCATCGTCTGGCCCGAAAATACCGATTTCGGCCCATTTTTGTCGGGTGGTATAAAAATCGCCCGAAAAGTCCAGATGAAATCGACGACCGCGAGATCCTTGTAGCATTCTTCTCCTAAATTTATGAGTGTGTCTCGGGTTCTATGTCGGATTTCAAACCCTAACCATCGTCTGGCCCGAAAATACTGATTTCGGCCCATTTTTGTCGGGTGGTACGAAAATCGCCAGAAAAGTCCAGATAAAATCGACGACCGAGAGATCCTTGTAGCATTCTTCTCTTAAATTTTTGACTGTGTCTCAGGTTCCGTGTCGGATTTCAAACCCTAGCCATCGTCTGGCCCGAAAATACCGATTTCGGCCCATTTTTGTCCGGTGATACAAAAATCGCCCGAAAAGTCCAGATGAAATCGACGACCGCGAGATCCTTGTAGCATTCTTCTCTTTAATTTATGGGTGTGTCTCGGGTTCCATGTCGGATTTCAAACCGTAGCCATCGTCTGGCCCGAAAATACCGATTTCAGCCAATTTTTGTCGGGTGATACAAAAATCGCACGAACAGTCCAGATGAAATCGACGACCGCGAGATCCTTGTAGCAATCTTCTCCTAAATATATGAGTGTGTCTCGGGTTCTGTGTCGGATTTCAAACCCTAACCATCGTTTGGCACGAAAATACCAATTTCGGCCCATTTTTGTCGGGTGGTACGAAAATCGCACGAAAAGTCCAGATGAAATCGACGACCGCGAGATCCTTTTAGCATTCTTCTCCAAAATTTATGACTGTGTATCGGGTTCCGTGTCGGATTTCAAACCCTAGCCATCGTCTGGCCCGAATATACCGATTTCGGCCCATTTTTGTCGGGTGGTACGAAAATCGCACGAAAAGTCCAGATGAAATCGACGACCGCGAGATCCTTGTAGCATTCTTCTCCAAAATTTATGACTGTGTCTCGGGTTCCGTGTCGGATTTCAAACCCTAGCCATCGTCTGGCCCGAAAATACCGATTTCGGCCCATTTTTGTCGGGTGGTATAAAAATCGCCCGAAAAGTCCAGATGAAATCGACGACCGCGAGATCCTTGTAGCATTCTTCTCCTAAATTTATGAGTGTGTCTCGGGTTCTATGTCGGATTTCAAACCCTAACCATCGTCTGGCCCGAAAATACCGATTTCGGCCCATTTTTGTCGGGTGGTACGAAAATCGCCAGAAAAGTCCAGATAAAATCGACGACCGCGAGATCCTTGTAGCATTCTTCTCTTAAATTTTTGACTGTGTCTCAGGTTCCGTGTCGGATTTCAAACCCTAGCCATCGTCTGGCCCGAAAATACCGATTTCGGCCCATTTTTGTCCGGTGATACAAAAATCGCCCGAAAAGTCCAGATGAAATTGACGACCGCGAGATCCTTGTAGCATTCTTCTCTTTAATTTATGGGTGTGTCTCGGGTTCCATGTCGGATTTCAAACCGTAGCCATCGTCTGGCCCGAAAATACCGATTTCAGCCAATTTTTGTCGGGTGATACAAAAATCGCACGAACAGTCCAGATGAAATCGACGACCGCGAGATCCTTGTAGCAATCTTCTCCTAAATTTATGAGTGTGTCTCGGGTTCTGTGTCGGATTTCAAACCCTAACCATCGTTTGGCACGAAAATACCAATTTCGGCCCATTTTTGTCGGGTGGTACGAAAATCGCACGAAAAGTCCAGATGAAATCGACGACCGCGAGATCCTTGTAGCATTCTTCTCCTAAATTTATGAGTGTGTCTCGGGTTCTGTGTCGGATTTCAAACCCTAACCATCGTCTGGCCCTAAAATATCGATTTCGGCCCATTTTTGTCGGGTGGTACGAAAATCCCCCGAAAATTCCAGATGAAATCGACCACCTTGAAATCCTTGTAGCATTCTTCTCCTAAATTTATGACTGTGTCTCGGGTTCTGTGTCGGATTTCAAACCCTAGCCATCGTCTGGCCCGAAAATACCGATTTCGGCCCATTTTTGTCGGGTGGTACGAAAATCGCCCGAAAAGTCCAGATGAAATCAACGACCGCGAGATCCTTGTAGCATTCTTCTCCTAAACTTATGGTTGTGTCTCGGATTCCGTGTCGGATTTCAAACCCTAGCAATCGTCTGGCCCGAAAATACCGATTTCGGCCCATTTTTGTCGAGTGGTACGAAAATCGCCCGAAAAGTTCAGATGAAATCGACCACCGCGAGATCCTAGTAGCATTCTTCTCTTTTATTTATGGTTGTGTCTCGGGTTCCGTGTCGGATTTCAAACCCTAGCCATCGTCTGGCCCGAAAATACCGATTTCGGCCCATTTTTGTCGGGTGGTACGAAAATCGCACGAAAAGTCCAGATGAAATCGACGATCGCGAGATCCTTGTAGCATTCTTCTCCAAAATTTATGACTGTGTCTCGGGTTCCGTGTCGGATTTCAAACCCTAGCCATCGTCTGGCCCGAAAATACCGATTTCGGCCCATTTTTGTCGGGTGGTACGAAAATCGCACGAAAAGTCCAGATGAAATCGACGATCGCGAGATCCTTGTAGCATTCTTCTCCAAAATTTATGACTGTGTCTCGAGTTCCGTGTCGGATTTCAAACCCTAGCCATCGTCTGGCCCGAAAATACCGATTTCGGCCCATTTTTGTCGGGTGATACGAAAATCGCCCGAAAAGTCCAGATGAAATCGACGACCGCGAGATCCTTGTAGCATTCTTCTCATTAATTTATGGGTGTGTCTCGGGTTCCATGTCGGATTTCAAACCGTAGCCATCGTCTGGCCCGAAAATACCGATTTCAGCCAATTTTTGTCGGGTGATACAAAAATCCCACGAAAAGTCCAGATGAAATCAACGACCGCGAGATCCTTGTAGCATTCTTCTCCTAAATTTATGAGTGTGTCTCGGGTTCTGTGTCGGATTTCAAACCCTAACCATCGTCTGGCCCAAAAATATCGATTTCGGCCCATTTTTGTCGGGTGGTACGAAAATCGCCCGAAAATTCCAGATGAAATCGACCACCGCGAAATCCTTGTAGCATTCTTCTCCTAAATTTATGACTTTGTCTCGGGTTCTGTGTCGGATTTCAAACCCTAGCCATCGTCTGGCCCGAAAATACCGATTTCGGCCCATTTTTGTCGGGTGGTACGAAAATCGCCCGAAAAGTCCAGTGAAATTGACGACCGCGAGATCCTTGTAGCATTCTTCTCCTAAATTTATGATTGTGTCTTGGACTACGTGTCGGATTTCAAAACCTAGCCATCGTCTGGCCCGAAAATACCGATTTCTACCCATTTTTGTGTGGTGGTACGAAAATCGCCCGAAAAGTCCAGATGAAATCGACGACCGCGAGATCCTTGTAGCATTCTTCTCCTAAATTTATGAGTCTGTCTCTAGTTCCGTGTCGGATTTCAAACCCTAGCCATCGTTTGGCCCGAAAATACCGATTTCGGCCCGTTTTTGTCGGGTGGTACAAAAATCGCACGAAAAGTCCAGATGAAATCGACGACCGCGAGATCCTTTTCGCATTCTTCTCCAAAATTTATGACTGTGTCTCGGGTTCCGTGTCGGATTTCAAACCCTAGCCATCGTCTGGCCCGAAAATACCGATTTCGGCCCATTTTTGTTGGGTGGTACGAAAATCGCCCGAAAAGTCCAGATGAAATCGACGTCCGCGAGATCCTTGTAGCATTCTTCTCCTAAACTTATGACTGTGTCTCGAATTCTGTGTCGGATTTAAAACCCTAGCAATCGTCTGGCCCGAAAATACCGATTTCGGCCCATTTTTGTCGGGTGGTACGAAAATCGCCCGAACAGTCCAGATGAAATCGACCACCGCAAAATCCTTGTAGCATTATTCTCCTAAATTTATGACTGTGTCTTGGGTTCCGTGTCGGATTTCAAACCCTAGCCATCGTCTAGCCCGAAAATACCGATTTCGGCCCATTTTTGTCGGGTGGTACGAAAATTGCCCAAAAAGTCCAGATGAAATCGACGACCGTGAGATCCTTATAGCATTCTTCTCTTTAATTTATGAATGTGTCTCGGGTTCCGTGTCGGATTTCAAACCCTAGCCATCGTCTGGCCTCAAAATACCGATTTCGGCCCATTTTTGTCGGGTGGTACGAAAATCGCCCGAAAAGTCCAGATGAAATCGATGACCGCGAGATCCTGGTAGCATTCTTCTCCAAAATTTATTACTGTGTCTCGGGTTCCGTGTCGGATTTCAAACCTTAGCCATCGTCTGCCCGAAAATACCGATTTCGGCCCATTTTTGTCGGGTGGTACGAAAATCGCCCGAAAAGTCGAGATGAAATCGACGACCGCGAGAACCTTGTAGCATTCTTCTCCTAAATTTATGAGTCTGTCTCTGGTTCCGTGTCGGATTTCAAACCCTAGCCATCGTCTGGCCCGAAAATCCCGATTTCGGCCCATTTTTGTCGGGTGGTACGAAAATCGCACGAAAAGTCCAGATGAAATCGACGATCGCGAGATCCTTGTAGCATTCTTCTCCAAAATTTATGACTGTGTCTCGAGTTCCGTGTCGGATTTCAAACCCTAGCCATCGTCTGGCCCGAAAATACCGATTTCGGCCCATTTTTGTCGGGTGATACGAAAATCGCCCGAAAAGTCCAGATGAAATCGACGACCGCGAGATCCTTGTAGCATTCTTCTCATTAATTTATGGGTGTGTCTCGGGTTCCATGTCGGATTTCAAACCGTAGCCATCGTCTGGCCCGAAAATACCGATTTCAGCCAATTTTTGTCGGGTGATACAAAAATCCCACGAAAAGTCCAAATGAAATCAACGACCGCGAGATCCTTGTAGCATTCTTCTCCTAAATTTATGAGTGTGTCTCGGGTTCTGTGTCGGATTTCAAACCCTAACCATCGTCTGGCCCAAAAATATCGATTTCGGCCCATTTTTGTCGGGTGGTACGAAAATCGCCCGAAAATTCCAGATGAAATCGACCACCGCGAAATCCTTGTAGCATTCTTCTCCTAAATTTATGACTTTGTCTCGGGTTCTGTGTCGGATTTCAAACCCTAGCCATCGTCTGGCCCGAAAATACCGATTTCGGCCCATTTTTGTCGGGTGGTACGAAAATCGCCCGAAAAGTCCAGATGAAATCGACGACCGCGAGATCCTTGTAGCATTCTTCTCCTAAATTTATGATTGTGTCTTGGACTCCGTGTCGGATTTCAAACCCTAGCCATCGTCTGGCCCGAAAATACCGATTTCTACCCATTTTTGTGGGGTGGTACGAAAATCGCCCGAAAAGTCCAGATGAAATCGACGACCGCGAGATCCTTGTAGCATTCTTCTCCTAAATTTATGAGTCTGTCTCTGGTTCCGTGTCGGATTTCAAACCCTAGCCATCGTCTGGCCCGAAAATACCGATTTCAGCCCGTTTTTGTCGGGTGGTACAAAAATCGCACGAAAAGTCCAGATGAAATCGACGACCGCGAGATCCTTTTCGCATTCTTCTCCAAAATTTATGACTGTGTCTCGGTTTCCGTGTCGGATTTCAAACCCTAGCCATCGTCTGGCCCGAAAATACCGATTTCGGCCCATTTTTGTTGGGTGGTACGAAAATCGCCCGAAAAGTCCAGATGAAATCGACGTCCGCGAGATCCTTGTAGCATTCTTCTCCTAAACTTATGACTGTGTCTCGAATTCTGTGTCGGATTTAAAACCCTAGCAATCGTCTGGCCCGAAAATACCGATTTCGGCCCATTTTTGTCGGGTGGTACGAAAATCGCCCGAACAGTCCAGATGAAATCGACCACCGCAAAATCCTTGTAGCATTATTCTCCTAAATTTATGACTGTGTCTTGGGTTCCGTGTCGGATTTCAAACCCTAGCCATCGTCTGGCCCGAAAATACCGATTTCGGCCCATTTTTGTCGGGTGGTACGAAAATTGCCCAAAAAGTCCAGATGAAATCGACGACCGTGAGATCCTTATAGCATTCTTCTCTTTAATTTATGATTGTGTCTCGGGTTCCGTGTCGGATTTCAAACCCTAGCCATCGTCTGGCCTCAAAATACCGATTTCGGCCCATTTTTGTCGGGTGGTACGAAAATCGCCCGAAAAATCCAGATGAAATCGATGACCGCGAGATCCTGGTAGCATTCTTCTCCAAAATTTATTACTGTGTCTCGGGTTCCGTGTCGGATTTCAAACCTTAGCCATCGTCTGCCCGAAAATACCGATTTCGGCCCATTTTTGTCGGGTGGTACGAAAATCGCCCGAAAAGTCGAAATGAAATCGACGACCGCGAGAACCTTGTAGCATTCTTCTCCTAAATTTATGAGTCTGTCTCTGGTTCCGTGTCGGATTTCAAACCCTAGCCATCGTCTGGCCCGAAAATACCGATTTCGGCCCATTTTTGTCGGGTGGTACGAAAATCGCCCGAAAAGTCCAGATGAAATCGACGACCGCGAGATCCTTGTAGCATTCTTCTTCTAAATTTATGACTCTGTCTCGGGTTCCGTGTCAGATTTCAAACCCTAGCCATCGTCTGGCCCGAAAATACCGATTTCGGACCATTTTTGTCGGGTGGTACGTAAATTGCACGAAAAGTCCAGATGAAATCGACGACCACGAGATCCTTTTAGCATTCTTCTCCAAAATTTATGATTGTGTCTCGGGTTCCGTGTCAGATTTCAAAACCTAGCCATCGTCTGGCCCGAAAATACCGATTTCGGCCCATTTTTGTCGGGTGGTACGATAATCGCACGAAAAGTCCAGATGAAATCGACGACCGCGAGATCCTTGTAGCATTCTTCTCCAAAATTTATGACTGTGTCTCGAGTTCCGTGTCGGATTTCAAACCCTAGTCATCGTCTGGCCCGAAAATACCGATTTCGGCCCATTTTTGTCGGGTGATATGAAAATCGCCCGAAAAGTCCAGACGAAATCGACGACCGCGAGATCCTTGTAGCATTCTTCTCCTAAATTTATGAGTGTGTCTCGGGTTCTGTGTCGGATTTCAAACCCTAACCATCGTCTAGCCCGAAAATACCGATTTCGGCCCATTTTTGTCGGGTGCTACGAAAATCGCCCCAAAAGTTCAGATGAAATCGACGACCGCGAGATCCATGTAGCATTCTTCTCCTAAACTTATGACTGTGTCTCGGATTCCGTGTCGGATTTCAAACCCTAGCCATCGTTTGGCCCGAAAATACCGATTTCGGCCCATTTTTGTCGGGTAGTACGAAAATTGCACGAAAAGTCCAGATGAAATCGACGACCGCGAGATGCTGTTAGCATTCTTCTCCAAAATTTATGAGTGTGTCTCGGGTTCCGTGTCGGATTTCAAACCCTAGGCATCGTCTGGCCCGAAAATACTAATTTCGGCCCATTTTTGTCGGGTGGTATGAAAATCGCACGAAAAGTCCAGATGAAATCGACGACCGCGAGATCCTTTTAGCATTCTTCTCTAAAATTTATGACTGTGTCTCGGGTTTCGTGTCGGATTTCAAACCCTAGCCATCTTCTGGCCCGAAAATACCGATTTCGGCCCATTTTTGTCAGGTGGTACGAAAATCGCACGAAAATTCCAGATGAAATCGACGACCGCGAGATCCTTTTAGCATTATTATCCAAAATTTATTACTGTGTCTCGGGTTCCGTGTCAGATTTCAAACCCTAGCCATCGTCTAGCCCGAAAATACCGATTTCGGCCCATTTTTGTCGGGTGCTACGAAAATCGCCCCAAAAGTTCAGATGAAAACGACGACCGCGAGATCCTTGTAGCATCCTTCTCCTAAACTTATGACTGTGTCTCGGATTCCGTGTCGGATTTCAAACCCTAGCCATCGTCTGGCCCGAAAATACCGATTTCGGCCCATTTTTGTCGGGTAGTACGAAAATTGCACGAAAAGTCCAGATGAAATAGACGACCGCGAGATCCTTTTAGCATTCTTCTCCAAAATTTATGACTGTGTCTCGGGTTCCGTGTCGGATTTCAAACCCTAGGCATCGTCTGGCCCGAAAATACTAATTTCGGCCCATTTTTGTCGGGTGGTAAGAAAATCGCACGAAAAGTCCAGATGATATCGACGACCGCGAGATCCTTTTAGCATTCTTCTCTAAAATTTATGACTGTGTCTCGGGTTCCGTGTCGGATTTCAAACCCTAGCCATCTTCTGGCCCGAAAATACCGATTTCGGCCCATTTTTGTCGGGTGGTACGAAAATCGCACGAAAAGTCCAGATGAAATCGACGACCGCGAGATCCTTTTAGCATTCTTCTCCAAAATTTATGACTGTGTCTCGGGTTCCGTGTCAGATTTCAAACCCTAGCCATCGTCTAGCCCGAAAATACCGATTTCGGCCCATTTTTGTCGGGTGGTATGAAAATTGTCCGAAAAGTCAAGATGAAATTGACAACCGAGAGATCCATGTAGCATTCTTCCCCAAAATTTATGACTGTGTCTCGGGTTCCGTGTCAGATTTCAAACCCTAGCCATCGTCTGGCCCGAAAATACGATTTCGGCCTATTTTTGTCGGGTGGTACGAAAATCGCCAAAAAAGTCCAGATGAAATCGACGACCGCGAGATCCTTGTTGAATTCTTCTCCTAAATTTATGTGTTTGTCTCGGGTTCCGTGTTGGATTTCAAACCCTAGCCATCGTCTGGCCTGAAAATACCGATTTCGGCCCATTTTTGTCGGGTGGTACGAATATCGCCCGAAAAGTCCAGATGAAATCGACCACCGCGAAATCCTTGTAGCATTCTTCTCCTAAATTTATGACTGTGTCTCGGTTTCCGTGTCGGATTGCAAACCCTAGCCATCGTCTGGCCCCAAAATACCAATTTCGGCCCATTTTTGTCGGGTGGTACGAAAATTGCCCAAAAAGTCCAGATGAAATCGACGACCGCGAGATCCTTGTAGCATTCTTCTCTTTAATTTATGACTGTGTCTCGGGTTCCGTGTTGGATTTCAAACTCTAGCCATCGTCTGGCCCGAAAATACCGATTTCGGCCCATTTTTATCGGGTGGTACGAAAATCGCCCGAAAAGTCCAGATGAAATCGACGACCGCGAGATCCTTGTAGCATTCTTCTCTTAAATTTATGACTGTGTCTCGGGTTCCGTGTCCGATTTCAAACCCTAGCCATCGCCTGGCCCGAAAATACAGATTTCGGCCCATTTTTGTCGGGTGGTACGAAAGTCCAGATGAAATCGACCACCGCGAAATCCTTGTAGCATTCTTCTCCTAAATTTATGACTGTGACTCGGTTTCCGTGTCGGATTTCAAACCCTAGCCATCGTCTGGCCCGAAAATACCGATTTCGGCCCATTTTTGTTGGGTGGTACGAAAATCGCCCGAAAAGTCCAGATGAAATCGACGTCCGCGAGATCCTTGTAGCATTCTTCTCCTAAACTTATGACTGTGTCTCGAATTCTGTGTCGGATTTAAAACCCTAGCAATCGTCTGGCCCGAAAATACCGATTTCGGCCCATTTTTGTCGGGTGGTACGAAAATCGCCCGAACAGTCCAGATGAAATCGACCACCGCAAAATCCTTGTAGCATTATTCTCCTAAATTTATGACTGTGTCTTGGGTTCCGTGTCGGATTTCAAACCCTAGCCATCGTCTAGCCCGAAAATACCGATTTCGGCCCATTTTTGTCGGGTGGTACGAAAATTGCCCAAAAAGTCCAGATGAAATCGACGACCGTGAGATCCTTATAGCATTCTTCTCTTTAATTTATGAATGTGTCTCGGGTTCCGTGTCGGATTTCAAACCCTAGCCATCGTCTGGCCTCAAAATACCGATTTCGGCCCATTTTTGTCGGGTGGTACGAAAATCGCCCGAAAAGTCCAGATGAAATCGATGACCGCGAGATCCTGGTAGCATTCTTCTCCAAAATTTATTACTGTGTCTCGGGTTCCGTGTCGGATTTCAAACCTTAGCCATCGTCTGCCCGAAAATACCGATTTCGGCCCATTTTTGTCGGGTGGTACGAAAATCGCCCGAAAAGTCGAAATGAAATCGACGACCGCGAGAACCTTGTAGCATTCTTCTCCTAAATTTATGAGTCTGTCTCTGGTTCCGTGTCGGATTTCAAACCCTAGCCATCGTCTGGCCCGAAAATACCGATTTCGGCCCATTTTTGTCGGGTGGTACGAAAATCGCCCGAAAAGTCCAGATGAAATCGACGACCGCGAGATCCTTGTAGCATTCTTCTTCTAAATTTATGACTCTGTCTCGGGTTCCGTGTCAGATTTCAAACCCTAGCCATCGTCTGGCCCGAAAATACCGATTTCGGACCATTTTTGTCGGGTGGTACGTAAATTGCACGAAAAGTCCAGATGAAATCGACGACCACGAGATCCTTTTAGCATTCTTCTCCAAAATTTATGATTGTGTCTCGGGTTCCGTGTCAGATTTCAAAACCTAGCCATCGTCTGG
This sequence comes from Cicer chorassanicum, assembly GCA_037974735.1. Taxonomy (NCBI): domain Eukaryota; kingdom Viridiplantae; phylum Streptophyta; class Magnoliopsida; order Fabales; family Fabaceae; genus Cicer; species Cicer chorassanicum. The sequence continues at coordinate 360,233 of JBBPBP010000878.1, read as the reverse complement.
CCCGAAAATACCGATTTCGGCCCATTTTTGTCGGGTGGTACGATAATCGCACGAAAAGTCCAGATGAAATCGACGACCGCGAGATCCTTGTAGCATTCTTCTCCAAAATTTATGACTGTGTCTCGAGTTCCGTGTCGGATTTCAAACCCTAGTCATCGTCTGGCCCGAAAATACCGATTTCGGCCCATTTTTGTCGGGTGGTATGAAAATCGCCCGAAAAGTCCAGACGAAATCGACGACTGCGAGATCCTTGTAGCATTCTTCTCCTAAATTTATGAGTGTGTCTCGGGTTCTGTGTCGGATTTCAAACCCTAACCATCGTCTGGCCCGAAAATACCGATTTCGGCCCATTTTTATCGGGTGCTACGAAAATCGCCCCAAAAGTTCAGATGAAAACGACGACCGCGAGATCCTTGTAGCATCCTTCTCCTAAACTTATGACTGTGTCTCGGATTCCGTGTCGGATTTCAAACCCTAGCCATCGTCTGGCCCGAAAATACCGATTTCGGCCCATTTTTGTCGGGTAGTACGAAAATTGCACGAAAAGTCCAGATGAAATAGACGACCGCGAGATCCTTTTAGCATTCTTCTCCAAAATTTATGACTGTGTCTCGGGTTCCGTGTCGGATTTCAAACCCTAGGCATCGTCTGGCCCGAAAATACTAATTTCGGCCCATTTTTGTCGGGTGGTAAGAAAATCGCACGAAAAGTCCAGATGATATCGACGACCGCGAGATCCTTTTAGCATTCTTCTCTAAAATTTATGACTGTGTCTCGGGTTCCGTGTCGGATTTCAAACCCTAGCCATCTTCTGGCCCGAAAATACCGATTTCGGCCCATTTTTGTCGGGTGGTACGAAAATCGCACGAAAAGTCCAGATGAAATCGACGACCGCGAGATCCTTTTAGCATTCTTCTCCAAAATTTATGACTGTGTCTCGGGTTCCGTGTCGGATTTCAAACCCTAGCCATCGTCTGGCCCGAAAATACCGATTTCGGCCCATTTTTGTCGGGTGGTACGAAAATCGCCCGAAAAGTCCAAATGAAATCAACGACCGCGAGATCCTTGTAGCATTCTTCTCCTAAATTTATGACTGTGTCTCGGGTTCCGTGTCGGATTTCAAACCCTAGCCATCGTCTGGCCCGAAAATACCGATTTCGGCCCATTTTTGTCGGGTGGTACGAAAATTGCCCAAAAAGTCCAGATGAAATCGACGACCGCGAGATCCTTGTAGCATTCTTCTCTTTAATTTATGACTGTGTCTCGGGTTCCGTGTTGGATTACAAACCCTAGCCATCGTCTGGCCCGAAAATACCGATTTCGGCCCATTTTTGTCAGGTGGTACGAAAATCGCCCGAAAAGTCCAGATGAAATCGACGACCACGAGATCCTTGTAGCATTCTTCTCTTAAATTTATGACTGTGTCTCGGGTTCCGTGTCGGATTTCAAACCCTAGCCATCGCCTGGCCCGAAAATACCGATTTCGGCCCATTTTTGTCGGGTGGTACGAAAGTCCAGATGAAATCGACCACCGCGAAATCCTTGTAGCATTCTTCTCCTAAATTTATGACTGTGACTCGGTTTCCGTGTCGGATTTCAAACCCTAGCCATCGTCTGGCCCGAAAATACCGATTTCGGCCCATTTTTGTTGGGTGGTACGAAAATCGCCCGAAAAGTCCAGATGAAATCGACGTCCGCGAGATCCTTGAAGCATTCTTCTCCTAAACTTATGACTGTGTCTCGGATTCTGTGTCGGATTTCAAACCCTAGCCATCGTCTGGCCTGAAAATACCGATTTCGGCCCATTTTTTTCGGGTGGTACGAAAATCGCCCGAAAAGTCCAGATGAAATCGATGACCGCGAGATCCTGGTAGCATTCTTCTCCAAAATTTATGACTGTGTCTCGGGTTCCGTGTCGGATTTCAAACCATAGCCATCGTCTGCCCGAAAATACTGATTTCGGCCCATTTTTGTCGGGTGGTACGAAAATCGCCCGAAAAGTCGAGATGAAATCGACGACCGCGAGAACCTTGTAGCATTCTTCTCATAAATTTATGACTGTGTCTCGGGTTCCGTG
>JBBPBP010000878.1:344708-357911 GCA_037974735.1 Cicer chorassanicum | reverse complement strand
ACGAAAAGTCCAGATGAAATCGACGACCGCGAGATCCTTTTAGCATTCTTTTCCAAAATTTATGACTGTGTCTCGGGTTCCGTGTTAGATTTCAAAACCTAGCCATCGTCTGGCCCGAAAATACCGATTTCGGCCCATTTTTGTCGGGTGGTACGAAAATCGCACGAAAAGTCCAGATGAAATCGACGACCGCGAGATCCTTGTAGCATTCTTCTCCAAAATTTATGACTGTGTCTCGAGTTCCGTGTCGGATTTCAAACCCTAGTCATCGTCTGGCCCGAAAATACCGATTTCGGCCCATTTTTGTCGGGTGATATGAAAATCGCCCGAAAAGTCCAGACGAAATCGACGACCGCGAGATCCTTGTAGCATTCTTCTCCTAAATTTATGAGTGTGTCTCGGGTTCTGTGTCGGATTTCAAACCCTAACCATCGTCTAGCCCGAAAATACCGATTTCGGCCCATTTTTGTCGGGTGCTACGAAAATCGCCCCAAAAGTTCAGATGAAATCGACGACCGCGAGATCCATGTAGCATTCTTCTCCTAAACTTATGACTGTGTCTCGGATTCCGTGTCGGATTTCAAACCCTAGCCATCGTTTGGCCCGAAAATACCGATTTCGGCCCATTTTTGTCGGGTAGTACGAAAATTGCACGAAAAGTCCAGATGAAATCGACGACCGCGAGATGCTGTTAGCATTCTTCTCCAAAATTTATGAGTGTGTCTCGGGTTCCGTGTCGGATTTCAAACCCTAGGCATCGTCTGGCCCGAAAATACTAATTTCGGCCCATTTTTGTCGGGTGGTATGAAAATCGCACGAAAAGTCCAGATGAAATCGACGACCGCGAGATCCTTTTAGCATTCTTCTCTAAAATTTATGACTGTGTCTCGGGTTTCGTGTCGGATTTCAAACCCTAGCCATCTTCTGGCCCGAAAATACCGATTTCGGCCCATTTTTGTCAGGTGGTACGAAAATCGCACGAAAATTCCAGATGAAATCGACGACCGCGAGATCCTTTTAGCATTATTATCCAAAATTTATTACTGTGTCTCGGGTTCCGTGTCAGATTTCAAACCCTAGCCATCGTCTAGCCCGAAAATACCGATTTCGGCCCATTTTTGTCGGGTGCTACGAAAATCGCCCCAAAAGTTCAGATGAAAACGACGACCGCGAGATCCTTGTAGCATCCTTCTCCTAAACTTATGACTGTGTCTCGGATTCCGTGTCGGATTTCAAACCCTAGCCATCGTCTGGCCCGAAAATACCGATTTCGGCCCATTTTTGTCGGGTAGTACGAAAATTGCACGAAAAGTCCAGATGAAATAGACGACCGCGAGATCCTTTTAGCATTCTTCTCCAAAATTTATGACTGTGTCTCGGGTTCCGTGTCGGATTTCAAACCCTAGGCATCGTCTGGCCCGAAAATACTAATTTCGGCCCATTTTTGTCGGGTGGTAAGAAAATCGCACGAAAAGTCCAGATGATATCGACGACCGCGAGATCCTTTTAGCATTCTTCTCTAAAATTTATGACTGTGTCTCGGGTTCCGTGTCGGATTTCAAACCCTAGCCATCTTCTGGCCCGAAAATACCGATTTCGGCCCATTTTTGTCGGGTGGTACGAAAATCGCACGAAAAGTCCAGATGAAATCGACGACCGCGAGATCCTTTTAGCATTCTTCTCCAAAATTTATGACTGTGTCTCGGGTTCCGTGTCGGATTTCAAACCCTAGCCATCGTCTGGCCCGAAAATACCGATTTCGGCCCATTTTTGTCGGGTGGTACGAAAATGGCCCGAAAAGTCCAGATGAAATCGACGACCGCGAGATCCTTATAGCATTCTTCTCCTCCATTTATGACTGTGTCTCGGGTTCCGTGTCGGATTTCAAACCCTAGCCATCGTCTGGCCCGAAAATACCGATTTCGGCCCATTTTTGTCGGGTGGTACGAAAATCGCCCGAAAAGTGCAGATGAAATCGACGACCGCGAGATCCTTGTAGCATTCTTCTCTTTAATTTATGACTGTGTCTCGGGTTCCGTGTCGGATTTCAAACCTTAGCCATCGTCTGGCCCGAAAATACCGATTTCGGCCCATTTTTGTCGGGTGGTACGAAAATCGCCCGAAAAGTCCAGATGAAATCGAAGACCGCGAGATCCTTGTAGCATTCTTCTCTTAAATTTATGACTGTGTCTCGGGTTCCGTGTCGGATTTCAAACCCTATCCATCGTCTGGCCCGAAAATACCGATTTCGGCCCATTTTTGTCGGGTGGTACGAAAATCGCCCAAAAAGTCTAGATGAAATCGACGTCCGCGAGATCCTTGTAACATTATTCTCCTAAACTTATGACTGTGTCTCGGATACCGTGTCGGATTTCAAACCCTAGCAATCGTCTGGCCCGAAAATACCGATTTCGGCTTATTTTTGTCGGGTGGTACGAAAATCGACCGAGAAGTACAGATGAAATCGACGGCCGCGAGATCCTTGTTGAATTCTTCTCCTAAATTTATGTGTTTGTCTCGGGTTCCGTGTTGGATTTCAAACCCTAGCCATCGTCTGGCCTGAAAATACCGATTTCGGCCCATTTTTGTCGGGTGGTACGAATATCGCCCGAAAAGTCCAGATGAAATCGACCACCGCGAAATCCTTGTAGCATTCTTCTCCTAAATTTATGACTGTGTCTCGGTTTCCGTGTCGGATTGCAAACCCTAGCCATCGTCTGGCCCCAAAATACCAATTTCGGCCCATTTTTGTCGGGTGGTACGAAAATTGCCCAAAAAGTCCAGATGAAATCGACGACCGCGAGATCCTTGTAGCATTCTTCTCTTTAATTTATGACTGTGTCTCGGGTTCCGTGTTGGATTTCAAACTCTAGCCATCGTCTGGCCCGAAAATACCGATTTCGGCCCATTTTTATCGGGTGGTACGAAAATCGCCTAAAAAGTCCAGATGAAATCGACGACCGCGAGATCCTTGTAGCATTCTTCTCTTAAATTTATGACTGTGTCTCGGGTTCTGTGTCCGATTTCAAACCCTAGCCATCGCCTGGCCCAAAAATACCGATTTCGGCCCATTTTTGTCGGGTGGTACGAAAATCGCCCGAAAAGTCCAGATGAAATCGAAGACCGCGAGATCCTTGTAGCATTCATCTCTTTAATTTATGACTGTGTCTCGGGTTCCGTGTTGGATTTCAAACTCTAGCCATCGTCTGGCCCGAAAATACCGATTTCGGCCCATTTTTATCGGGTGGTACGAAAATCGCCCGAAAAGTCCAGATGAAATCAACGACCGCGAGATCCTTGTAGCATTCTTCTCTTAAATTTATGACTGTGTCTCGGGTTCCGTGTCCGATTTCAAACCCTAGCCATCGCCTGGCCCGAAAATACCGATTTCGGCCCATTTTTGTCGGGTGGTACGAAAATCGCCCGAAAAGTCCAGATGAAATCGAAGACCGCGAGATCCTTATAGCATTCTTCTCTTAAATTTATGACTGTGTCTCGGGTTCCGTGTCGGATTTCAAACCCTATCCATCGTCTGGCCCGAAAATACCGATTTCGGCCCATTTTTGTCGGGTGGTACGAAAATCGCCCAAAAAGTCTAGATGAAATCGACGTCCGCGAGATCCTTGTAGCATTATTCTCCTAAACTTATGACTGTGTCTCGGATACCGTGTCGGATTTCAAACCATAGCAATCGTCTGGCCCGAAAATACCGATTTCGGCCAATTTTTGTCGGGTGGTACGAATATCGCCCGAAAAATCCAGATGAAATCGACCACCGCAAAATCCTTGTAGCATTCTTCTCCTAAATTTATGACTGTGTCTCGGTTTTCGTGTCGGATTTCAAACCCTAGCCATCGTCTGGCCCGAAAATACCGATTTCGGCCCATTTTTGTCGGGTGGTACGAAAATTGCCCAAAAAGTCCAGATGAAATCGACGACCGCGAGATCCTTGTAGCATTCTTCTCTTTAATTTATGACTGTGTCTCGGGTTCCGTGTTGGATTACAAACCCTAGCCATCGTCTGGCCCGAAAATACCGATTTCGGCCCATTTTTGTCAGGTGGTACGAAAATCGCCCGAAAAGTCCAGATGAAATCGACGACCACGAGATCCTTGTAGCATTCTTCTCTTAAATTTATGACTGTGTCTCGGGTTCCGTGTCGGATTTCAAACCCTAGCCATCGCCTGGCCCGAAAATACCGATTTCGGCCCATTTTTGTCGGGTGGTACGAAAGTCCAGATGAAATCGACCACCGCGAAATCCTTGTAGCATTCTTCTCCTAAATTTATGACTGTGACTCGGTTTCCGTGTCGGATTTCAAACCCTAGCCATCGTCTGGCCCGAAAATACCGATTTCGACCCATTTTTGTCGGGTGGTACGAAAATTGCCCAAAAAGTCCAGATGAAATCGACGACCGCGAGATCCTTGTAGCATTCTTCTCTTTAATTTATGACTGTGTCTCGGGTTCCGTGTTGGATTTCAAACCTTAGCCATCGTCTATCCCGAAAATACCGATTTCGGCCCATTTTTGTCAGGTGGTACGAAAATCGCCCGAAAAGTCCAGATGAAATCGACGACCACGAGATCCTTGTAGCATTCTTCTCTTAAATTTATGACTGTGTCTCGGGTTCCGTGTCGGATTTCAAACCCTAGCCATCGCCTGGCCCGAAAATACCGATTTCGGCTCATTTTTGTTGGGTGGTACGAAAATCGCACGAAAAGTCCAGATGAAATCGACGACCGCGAGATCCTTGTAGCATTCTTCTCCAAAATTTATGACTGTGTCTCGGGTTCCGTGTCGGATTTCAAACCCTAGCCATCGTCTGGCCCGAAAATACCAATTTCGGCCCATTTTTGTCGGGTGGTATGAAATTCGCCCGAAAAGTCCAGATGAAATCGACGACCGCGAGATCCTTTTAGCATTATTCTCCTAAATTTATGAGTGTGTCTCGGATTCCGTGTCGGATTTCAAACCCTAGAAATCGTCTGACCCGAAAATACCGATTTCGGCCCATTTTTGTCGGGTGGTACGAAAATCGTCCGAAAAGTCCAGATGAAATCGACCACCTCGAAATCCATGTAGCATTCTTCTCCTAAATTTATGACTGTGTCTCGGGTTCCGTGTTGGATTTCAAACCCTAACCTTCGTCTGGCCCGAAAATACCGATTTCGGCCCATTTTAGTCGGGTGGTACGAAAATTGCCCAAAAAGTCCAGATGAAATCGACGACCGTGAGATCCTTGTAGCATTCTTCTCTTTAATTTCTGACTGTGTCTCGGGTTCCGTGTCGGATTTCAAATCCTAGCCATCGTTTGGCCCGAAAATACCGATTTCGGCCCATTTTTGTCGGGTGGTACGAAAATCGCCCGAAAAGTCCAGATGAAATCGACGACCGCGAGATCCTTGTAGCTATCTTCTCTTAAAATTATGACTGTGTCTCGGGTTCCGTGTCGGATTTCAAACCCTAGCCATCGTCTGGCCCGAAAATACCGATTTCGGCCCATTTTTGTCGGGTGGTACGAAAATCGCCCGAAAAGTCCAGATGAAATCGATGACCGCGAGATCCTTGTAGCATTCTTCTCCTAAATTTATGACTGTGTCTCGGGTTCCGTGTCGGATTTCAAACCCTAGCCATCGTCTGGCCCGAAAATACCGATTTCGGCCCATTTTTGTCGGGTGGTACGAAAATTGCCCAAAAAGTCCAGATGAAATCGACGACCGCGAGATCCTTGTAGCATTCTTCTCTTTAATTTATGACTGTGTCTCGGGTTCCGTGTCGGATTTCAAACCCTAGCCATCGTCTGGCCCGAAAATACCGATTTCGGCCCATTTTTGTCGGGTGGTACGAAAATCGCCCGAAAAGTCCAGATGAAATCGCCGACCGCGAGATCCTTGTAGCATTCTTCTCTTAAATTTATGACTGTGTCTCGGGTTCCGTGTCGGATTTCAAATCCTAGCCATCGTCTGGCCCGAAAATACCGATTTCGGCCCATTTTTGTCGGGTGGTACGAAAATCGCCCGAAAAGTCCAGATGAAATCGACGACCGCGAGATCCTTGTAGCTATCTTCTCTTAAATTTATGACTGTGTCTCGGGTTCCGTGTCGGATTTCAAACCCTAGCCATCGTCTGGCCCAAAAATACCGATTTCGGCCCATTTTTTTCGGGTGGTACGAAAATCGCCCGAAAAGTCCAGATGAAATCGATGACCGCGAGATCCTAGTAGCATTCTTCTCCAAAATTTATGACTGTGTCTCGGGTTCCGTGTCGGATTTCAAACCTTAGCCATCGTCTGCTCGAAAATACCGATTTCGGCCCATTTTTGTCGGGTGGTACGAAAATCGCCCGAAAAGTCCAGATGAAATCGACGACCACGAGATCCTTGTAGCATTCTTCACATAAATTTATGACTGTGTCTCGGATTCCGTGTTGGATTTCAAACCCTAGCCATCGTCTGGCCCGAAAATACCGATTTCGGCCCATTTTTGTCGGGTGGTACGAAAATCGCCCGAAAAGTCCAGATGAAATCGACGACCGCGAGATCCTTGTAGCTATCTTCTCTTAAATTTATGACTGTGTCTCGGGTTCCGTGTCGGATTTCAAACCCTAGCCATCGTCTGGCCCGAAAATACCGATTTCGGCCCATTTTTTTCGGGTGGTACGAAAATCGCCCGAAAAGTCCAAATGAAATCGATGACCGCGAGATCCTAGTAGCATTCTTCTCCAAAATTTATGACTGTGTCTCGGGTTCCGTGTCGGATTTCAAACCTTAGCCATCGTCTGCTCGAAAATACCGATTTCAGCCCATTTTTGTCGGGTGGTACGAAAATCGCCTGAAAAGTCCAGATGAAATCGACGACCACGAGATCCTTGTAGCATTCTTCTCATAAATTTATGACTGTGTCTCGGGTTCCGTGTTGGATTTCAAACCCTAGCCATCGTTTGGCCCGAAAATACCGATTTCGGCCCATTTTTGTCGGGTGGTACGAAAATCGCCCGAAAAGTCCAGATGAAATCGACGACCGCGAGATCCTTGTAGCATTCTTCTCTTTAATTTCTGACTGTGTCTCGGGTTCCGTGTCGGATTTCAAATCCAAGCCATCGTCTGGCTCGAAAATACCGATTTCGGCCCATTTTTGTCGGGTGGTACAAAAATCGCCCGAAAAGTCCAGATGAAATCGACCACCGCGAAATCCTTGTAGCATTCTTCTCCTAAATTTATGACTGTGTCTCGGGTTCCGTGTCGGATTTCAAACCCTAGCCATCGTCTGGCCCGAAAATACCGATTTCGGCCCATTTTTGTCGGGTGGTACGAAAATCGCCCGAAAAGTCCAGATGAAATCGACGTCCGCGAGATCCTTGTAGCATTCTTCACATAAATTTATGACTGTGTCTCGGATTCCGTGTTGGATTTCAAACCCTAGCCATCGTCTGGCCCGAAAATACCGATTTCGGCCCATTTTTGTCGGGTGGTACGAAAATCGCCCGAAAAGTCCAGATGAAATCGACGACCGCGAGATCCTTGTAGCATTCTTCTCTTAAATTTATGATTGTGTCTCGGGTTCCGTGTCGGATTTCAAACCCTATCCATCGTCTGGCCCGAAAATACCGATTTCGGCCCATTTTTGTCGGGTGGTACGAAAATCGCCCAAAAAGTCTAGATGAAATCGACGTCCGCGAGATCCTTGTAGCATTATTCTCCTAAACTTATGACTGTGTCTCGGATACCGTGTCGGATTTCAAACCCTAGCAATCGTCTGGCCCGAAAATACCGATTTCGGCCTATTTTTGTCGGGTGGTACGAAAATCGCCCGAGAAGTATAGATGAAATCGACGGCCGCGAGATCCTTGTTGAATTCTTCTCCTAAATTTATGTGTTTGTCTCGGGTTCCGTGTTGGATTTCAAACCCTAGCCATCGTCTGGCCTGAAAATACCGATTTCGGCCCATTTTTGTCGGGTGGTATGAAATTCGCCCGAAAAGTCCAGATGAAATCGACGACCGCGAGATCCTTTTAGCATTATTCTCCTAAATTTATGAGTGTGTCTCGGATTCCGTGTCGGATTTCAAACCCTAGAAATCGTCTGACCCGAAAATACCGATTTCGGCCCATTTTTGTCGGGTGGTACGAAAATCGCCCGAAAAGTCCAGATGAAATCGACCACCTTGAAATCCATGTAGCATTCTTCTCCTAAATTTATGACTGTGTCTCGGGTTCCGTGTTGGATTTCAAACCCTAACCTTCGTCTGGCCAGAAAATACCGATTTCGGCCCATTTTAGTCGGGTGGTACGAAAATTGCCCAAAAAGTCCAGATGAAATCGACGACCGCGAGATCCTTGTAGCATTCTTCTCTTTAATTTCTAACTGTGTCTCGGGTTCCGTGTCGGATTTCAAATCCTAGCCATCGTCTGGCCCGAAAATACCGATTTCGGCCCATTTTTGTCGGGTGGTACGAAAATCGCCCGAAAAGTCCAGATGAAATCGACGACCGCGAGATCCTTGTAGCTATCTTCTCTTAAATTTATGACTGTGTCTCGGGTTCCGTGTCGGATTTCAAACCCTAGCCATCGTCTGGCCCGAAAATACCGATTTCGGCCCATTTTTTTCGGGTGGTACGAAAATCGCCCGAAAAGTCCAAATGAAATCGATGACCGCGAGATCCTAGTAGCATTCTTCTCCAAAATTTATGACTGTGTCTCGGGTTCCGTGTCGGATTTCAAACCTTAGCCATCGTCTGCTCGAAAATACCGATTTCAGCCCATTTTTGTCGGGTGGTACGAAAATCGCCCGAAAAGTCCAGATGAAATCGACGACCACGAGATCCTTGTAGCATTCTTCTCATAAATTTATGACTGTGTCTCGGGTTCCGTGTTGGATTTCAAACCCTAGCCATCGTTTGGCCCGAAAATACCGATTTCGGCCCATTTTTGTCGGGTGGTACGAAAATCGCCCGAAAAGTCCAGATGAAATCGACGACCGCGAGATCCTTGTAGCATTCTTCTCTTTAATTTCTGACTGTGTCTCGGGTTCCGTGTCGGATTTCAAATCCAAGCCATCGTCTGGCTCGAAAATACCGATTTCGGCCCATTTTTGTCGGGTGGTACAAAAATCGCCCGAAAAGTCCAGATGAAATCGACCACCGCGAAATCCTTGTAGCATTCTTCTCCTAAATTTATGACTGTGTCTCGGGTTCCGTGTCGGATTTCAAACCCTAGCCATCGTCTGGCCCGAAAATACCGATTTCGGCCCATTTTTGTCGGGTGGTACGAAAATCGCCCGAAAAGTCCAGATGAAATCGACGTCCGCGAGATCCTTGTAGCATTCTTCACATAAATTTATGACTGTGTCTCGGATTCCGTGTTGGATTTCAAACCCTAGCCATCGTCTGGCCCGAAAATACCGATTTCGGCCCATTTTTGTCGGGTGGTACGAAAATCGCCCGAAAAGTCCAGATGAAATCGACGACCGCGAGATCCTTGTAGCATTCTTCTCTTAAATTTATGATTGTGTCTCGGGTTCCGTGTCGGATTTCAAACCCTATCCATCGTCTGGCCCGAAAATACCGATTTCGGCCCATTTTTGTCGGGTGGTACGAAAATCGCCCAAAAAGTCTAGATGAAATCGACGTCCGCGAGATCCTTGTAGCATTATTCTCCTAAACTTATGACTGTGTCTCGGATACCGTGTCGGATTTCAAACCCTAGCAATCGTCTGGCCCGAAAATACCGATTTCGGCCTATTTTTGTCGGGTGGTACGAAAATCGCCCGAGAAGTATAGATGAAATCGACGGCCGCGAGATCCTTGTTGAATTCTTCTCCTAAATTTATGTGTTTGTCTCGGGTTCCGTGTTGGATTTCAAACCCTAGCCATCGTCTGGCCTGAAAATACCGATTTCGGCCCATTTTTGTCGGGTGGTATGAAATTCGCCCGAAAAGTCCAGATGAAATCGACGACCGCGAGATCCTTTTAGCATTATTCTCCTAAATTTATGAGTGTGTCTCGGATTCCGTGTCGGATTTCAAACCCTAGAAATCGTCTGACCTGAAAATACCGATTTCGGCCCATTTTTGTCGGGTGGTACGAAAATCGCCCGAAAAGTCCAGATGAAATCGACGACCGCGAGATCCTTGTAGCTATCTTCTCTTAAATTTATGACTGTGTCTCGGGTTCCGTGTCGGATTTCAAACCCTAGCCATCGTCTGGCCCGAAAATACCGATTTCGGCCCATTTTTGTCGGGTGGTACGAAAATCGCCCGAAAAGTCCAGATGAAATCCACGACCGCGAGATCCTTGTAGCATTCTTCTCCTAAATTTATGACTGTGTCTCGGGTTCCGTGTCGGATTTCAAACCCTAGCCATCGTCTGGCCCGAAAATACCGATTTCGGCCCATTTTTGTCGGGTGGTACGAAAATCGCACGAAAAGTCCAGATGAAATCGATGACTGCGAGATCCTTGTGGCATTCTTCTCCAAAATTTATGACTGTGTCTCGGGTTCCGTGTCGGATTTCAAACCCTATCCATCGTCTGGCCCGAAAATACCGATTTCGGCCCATTTTTGTCGGGTGGTACGAAAATCGCCCGAAAAGTCCAGATGAAATCGACGACCGCGAGATCCTTGTAGCATTCTTCTCCTAAATTTATGACTGTGTCTCGGGTTCCGTGTCGGATTTCAAACCCTATCCATCGTCTGGCCCGAAAATACCGATTTCGGCCCATTTTTGTCGGGTGGTACGAAAATCGCCCAAAAAGTCTAGATGAAATCGACGTCCGCGAGATCCTTGTAGCATTATTCTCCTAAACTTATGACTGTGTCTCGGATACCGTGTCGGATTTCAAACCATAGCAATCGTCTGGCCCGAAAATACCGATTTCGGCCCATTTTTGTCGGGTGGTACGAAAATCGCCCGAAAAGTCCAGATGAAATCGATGACCGCGAGATCCTGGTAGCATTCTTCTCCAAAATTTATGACTGTCTCTCGGGTTCCGTGTCAGATTTCAAACCTTAGCCATCGTCTGCTCGAAAATACCGATTTCGGCCCATTTTTGTCGGGTGGTACGAAAATCGCCCGAAAAGTCCAGATGAAATCGACCACCGCGAAATCCTTGTAGCATTCTTCTCCTAAATTTATGACTGTGTCTCGGGTTCCGTGTCGGATTTCAAACCCTAGCCATCGTCTGGCCCGAAAATACCGATTTCGACCCATTTTTGTCGGGTGGTACGAAAATCGCCCGAAAAGTCCAGATGAAATCGACGACCGCGAGATCCTTGTAGCATTCTTCTCTTAAATTTATGACTGTGTCTCGGGTTCCGTGTCGGATTTCAAACCCTATCCATCGTCTGGCCCGAAAATACCGATTTCGGCCCATTTTTGTCGGGTGGTACGAAAATCGCCCGAAAAGTCCAGATGAAATCGACGACCGCGAGATCCTTGTAGCTATCTTCTCTTAAATTTATGATTGTGTCTCGGGTTCCGTTTCGGATTTCAAACCCTAGCCATCGTCTGGCCCGAAAATACCGATTTCGGCCCATTTTTTTCGAGTGGTACGAAAATCGCCCGAAAAGTCCAGATGAAATCGATGACCTCGAAATCCATGTAGCATTCTTCTCCTAAATTTATGACTGTGTCTCGGGTTCCGTGTCGGATTTCAAACCCTAGCCATCGTCTGGCCCGAAAATACCGATTTCGGCCCATTTTTGTCGGGTGGTACGAAAATCGCCCGAAAAGTCCAGATGAAATCGACGTCCGCGAGATCCTTGTAGCATTCTTCACATAAATTTATGACTGTGTCTCGGATTCCGTGTTGGATTTCAAACCCTAGCCATCGTCTGGCCCGAAAATACCGATTTCGGCCCATTTTTGTCGGGTGGTACGAAAATCGCCCGAAAAGTCCAGATGAAATCGACGACCGCGAGATCCTTGTAGCATTCTTCTCTTAAATTTATGACTGTGTCTCGGGTTCCGTGTCGGATTTCAAACCCAATCCATCGTCTGGCCCGAAAATACCGATTTCGGCCCATTTTTGTCGGGTGGTACGAAAATCGCCCGAAAAGTCCAGATGAAATCGACGACCGCGAGATCCTTGTAGCATTCTTCTCTTTAATTTCTGACTGTGTCTCGGGTTCCGTGTCGGATTTCAAATCCAAGCCATCGTCTGGCTCGAAAATACCGATTTCGGCCAATTTTTGTCGGGTGGTACAAAAATCGCCCGAAAAGTCCAGATGAAATCGACCACCGCGAAATCCTTGTAGCATTCTTCTCCTAAATTTATGACTGTGTCTCGGGTTCCGTGTCGGATTTCAAACCCTAGCCATCGTCTGGCCCGAAAATACCGATTTCGGCCCATTTTTGTCGGGTGGTACGAAAATCGCCCGAAAAGTCCAGATGAAATCGACGACCGCGAGATCCTTGTAGCTATCTTCTCTTAAATTTATGACTGTGTCTCGGGTTCCGTGTCGGATTTCAAACCCTAGCCATCGTCTGGCCCGAAAATACCGATTTCGGCCCATTTTTTTCGGGTGGTACGAAAATCGCCCGAAAAGTCCAAATGAAATCGATGACCGCGAGATCCTAGTAGCATTCTTCTCCAAAATTTATGACTGTGTCTCGGGTTCCGTGTCGGATTTCAAACCTTAGCCATCGTCTGCTCGAAAATACCGATTTCAGCCCATTTTTGTCGGGTGGTACGAAAATCGCCTGAAAAGTCCAGATGAAATCGACGACCACGAGATCCTTGTAGCATTCTTCTCATAAATTTATGACTGTGTCTCGGGTTCCGTGTTGGATTTCAAACCCTAGCCATCGTTTGGCCCGAAAATACCGATTTCGGCCCATTTTTGTCGGGTGGTACGAAAATCGCCCGAAAAGTCCAGATGAAATCGACGACCGCGAGATCCTTGTAGCATTCTTCTCTTTAATTTCTGACTGTGTCTCGGGTTCCGTGTCGGATTTCAAATCCAAGCCATCGTCTGGCTCGAAAATACCGATTTCGTCCCATTTTTGTCGGGTGGTACAAAAATCGCCCGAAAAGTCCAGATGAAATCGACCACCGCGAAATCCTTGTAGCATTCTTCTCCTAAATTTATGACTGTGTCTCGGGTTCCGTGTCGGATTTCAAACCCTAGCCATCGTCTGGCCCGAAAATACCGATTTCGGCCCATTTTTGTCGGGTGGTACGAAAATCGCCCGAAAAGTCCAGATGA
>JBBPBP010000878.1:330319-344208 GCA_037974735.1 Cicer chorassanicum | reverse complement strand
CCATCGTCTGGCCCGAAAATACCGATTTCGGCCCATTTTTGTCGGGTGGTACAAAAATCGCCCGAAAAGTCCAGATGAAATCGACCACCGCGAAATCCTTGTAGCATTCTTCTCCTAAATTTATGACTGTGTCTCGGGTTCCGTGTCGGATTTCAAACCCTAGCCATCGTCTGGCCCGAAAATACCGATTTCGGCCCATTTTTGTCGGGTGGTACGAAAATCGCCCGAAAAGTCCAGTAAAATCGACGACCGCGAGATCCTTGTAGCATTCTTCTCTTAAATTTATGACTGTGTCTCGGGTTCCGTGTCGGATTTCAAACCCTATCCATCGTCTGGCCCGAAAATACCGATTTCGGCCCATTTTTGTCGGGTGGTATGAAATTCGCCCGAAAAGTCCAGATGAAATCGACGACCGCGAGATCCTTTTAGCATTATTCTCCTAAATTTATGAGTGTGTCTCGGATTCCGTGTCGGATTTCAAACCCTAGAAATCGTCTGACCCGAAAATACCGATTTCGGCCCATTTTTGTCGGGTGGTACGAAAATCGCCCGAAAAGTCCAGATGAAATCGACGACTGCGAGATCCTTGTAGCTATCTTCTCTTAAATTTATGACTGTGTCTCGGGTTCCGTGTCGGATTTCAAACCCTAGCCATCGTCTGGCCCGAAAATACCGATTTCGGCCCATTTTTTTCGGGTGGTACGAAAATCGCCCGAAAAGTCCAAATGAAATCGATGACCGCGAGATCCTAGTAGCATTCTTCTCCAAAATTTATGACTGTGTCTCGGGTTCCGTGTCGGATTTCAAACCTTAGCCATCGTCTGCTCGAAAATACCGATTTCAGCCCATTTTTGTCGGGTGGTACGAAAATCGCCTGAAAAGTCCAGATGAAATCGACGACCACGAGATCCTTGTAGCATTCTTCTCATAAATTTATGACTGTGTCTCGGGTTCCGTGTTGGATTTCAAACCCTAGCCATCGTTTGGCCCGAAAATACCGATTTCGGCCCATTTTTGTCGGGTGGTACGAAAATCGCCCGAAAAGTCCAGATGAAATCGACGACCGCGAGATCCTTGTAGCATTCTTCTCTTTAATTTCTGACTGTGTCTCGGGTTCCGTGTCGGATTTCAAATCCAAGCCATCGTCTGGCTCGAAAATACCGATTTCGGCCCATTTTTGTCGGGTGGTACAAAAATCGCCCGAAAAGTCCAGATGAAATCGACCACCGCGAAATCCTTGTAGCATTCTTCTCCTAAATTTATGACTGTGTCTCGGGTTCCGTGTCGGATTTCAAACCCTAGCCATCGTCTGGCCCGAAAATACCGATTTCGGCCCATTTTTGTCGGGTGGTACGAAAATCGCCCGAAAAGTCCAGATGAAATCGACGTCCGCGAGATCCTTGTAGCATTCTTCACATAAATTTATGACTGTGTCTCGGATTCCGTGTTGGATTTCAAACCCTAGCCATCGTCTGGCCCGAAAATACCGATTTCGGCCCATTTTTGTCGGGTGGTACGAAAATCGCCCGAAAAGTCCAGATGAAATCGACGACCGCGAGATCCTTGTAGCATTCTTCTCTTTAATTTATGGCTGTGTCTCGGGTTCCGTGTCGGATTTCAAACCCTAGCCATCGTCCGGCCCGAAAATACCGTTTTCGGCCCATTTTTGTCAAGTGGTACGAAAATCGCCCGAAAAGTCCAGATGAAATGGACGACCGCGAGATCCTTGTAGCATTCTTCTCCTAAATTTATGCATGTGTCTTGGGTTCCGTGTCGGATTTCAAACCCTAGCCATCGTCTGGCCCGAAAATACCGATTTCGGCCCATTTTTGTCGGGTGGTACGAAAATCGCCCGAAAAGTCCAGATGAAATCGACGACCGCGAGATCCTTGTAGCATTCTTCTCCTAAATTTATGACTGTGTCTCGGGTTCCGTGTCGGATTTCAAACCCTATCCATCGTCTGGCCCGAAAATACCGATTTCGGCCCATTTTTGTCGGGTGGTACGAAAATCGCCCAAAAAGTCTAGATGAAATCGACGTCCGCGAGATCCTTGTAACATTATTCTCCTAAACTTATGACTGTGTCTCGGATACCGTGTCGGATTTCAAACCCTAGCAATCGTCTGGCCCGAAAATACCGATTTCGGCCTATTTTTGTCGGGTGGTACGAAAATCGCCCGAGAAGTACAGATGAAATCGACGGCCGCGAGATCCTTGTTGAATTCTTCTCCTAAATTTATGTGTTTGTCTCGGGTTCCGTGTTGGATTTCAAACCCTAGCCATCGTCTGGCCTGAAAATACCGATTTCGGCCCATTTTTGTCGGGTGGTACGAATATCGCCCGAAAAGTCCAGATGAAATCGACCACCGCGAAATCCTTGTAGCATTCTTCTCCTAAATTTATGACTGTGACTCGGTTTCCGTGTCGGATTTCAAACCCTAGCCATCGTCTGGCCCGAAAATACCGATTTCGGCCCATTTTTGTCGGGTGGTACGAAAATTGCCCAAAAAGTCCTGATGAAATCGACGACCGCGAGATCCTTGTAGCATTCTTCTCTTTAATTTATGACTGTGTCTCGGGTTCCGTGTTGGATTTCAAACTCTAGCCATCGTCTGGCCCGAAAATACCGATTTCGGCCCATTTTTATCGGGTGGTACGAAAATCGCCCGAAAAGTCCAGATGAAATCGACGACCGCGAGATCCTTGTAGCATTCTTCTCTTAAATTTATGACTGTGTCTCGGGTTCCGTGTCCGATTTCAAACCCTAGCCATTGCCTGGCCCGAAAATACCGATTTCGGCCCATTTTTGTCGGGTGGTACGAAAATCGCCCGAAAAGTCCAGATGAAATCGAAGACCGCGAGATCCTTGTAGCATTCTTCTCTTAAATTTATGACTGTGTCTCGGGTTCCGTGTCGGATTTCAAACCCTATCCATCGTCTGGCCCGAAAATACCGATTTCGGCCCATTTTTGTCGGGTGGTACGAAAATCGCCCAAAAAGTCTAGATGAAATCAACGTCCGCGAGATCCTTGTAGCATTATTCTCCTAAACTTATGACTGTGTCTCGGATACCGTGTCGGATTTCAAACCATAGCAATCGTCTGGCCCGAAAATACCGATTTCGGCCCATTTTTGTCGGGTGGTACGAATATCGCCCGAAAAGTCCAGATGAAATCGACCACCGCAAAATCCTTGTAGCATTCTTCTCCTAAATTTATGACTGTGTCTCGGTTTTCGTGTCGGATTTCAAACCCTAGCCATCGTCTAGCCCGAAAATACCGATTTCGGCCCATTTTTGTCGGGTGGTACGAAAATTGCCCAAAAAGTCCAGATGAAATCGACGACCGCGAGATCCTTGTAGCATTCTTCTCTTTAATTTATCACTGTGTCTCGGGTTCCGTGTTGGATTTCAAACTCTAGCCATCGTCTGGCCCGAAAATACCGATTTCGGCCCATTTTTATCGGGTGGTACGAAAATTGCCCGAAAAGTCCAGATGAAATCGATGACCGCGAGATCCTTGTAGCATTCTTCTCTTAAATTTATGACTGTGTCTCGGGTTCCGTGTTCGATTTCAAACCCTAGCCATCGCTTGGCCCGAAAATACAGATTTCGGCCCATTTTTGTCTGGTGGTACGAAAATTGCCCAAAAAGTTCAGATGAAATCGACGACCGCGAAATCCTTGTAGCATTCTTCTCCTAAATTTATGACTGTGACTCGGTTTCCGTGTCGGATTTCAAACCATAGCCATCGTCTGGCCCGAAAATACCGATTTCGGCCCATTTTTGTCGGGTGGTACGAAAATTGCCCAAAAAGTTCAGATGAAATCGACGACCGCGAGATCCTTGTAGCATTCTTCTCTTTAATTTATGACTGTGTCTCGGGTTCCGTGTTGGATTTCAAACCCTAGCCATCGTCTGGCCCGAAAATACCGATTTCGGCCCATTTTTGTCGGGTGGTACGAAAATCGCCCGAAAAGTCTAGATGAAATCGACGACCACGAGATCCTTGTAGCATTCTTCTCTTAAATTTATGACTGTGTCTCGGGTTCCGTGTCGGATTTCAAACCCTAGCCATCGCCTGGCCCGAAAATACCGATTTCGGCTCATTTTTGTTGGGTGGTACGAAAATCGCACGAAAAGTCCAGATGAAATCGACGACCGCGAGATCCTTGTAGCATTCTTCTCCAAAATTTATGACTGTGTCTCGGGTTCCGTGTCGGATTTCAAACCCTAGCCATCGTCTGGCCCGAAAATACCAATTTCGGCCCATTTTTGTCGGGTGGTATGAAATTCGCCCGAAAAGTCCAGATGAAATCTACGACCGCGAGATCCTTTTAGCATTATTCTCATAAATTTATGAGTGTGTCTCGGATTCCGTGTCGGATTTCAAACCCTAGAAATCGTCTGACCCGAAAATACCGATTTCGGCCCATTTTTGTCGGGTGGTACGAAAATCGTCCGAAAAGTCCAGATGAAATCGACCACCTCGAAATCCATGTAGCATTCTTCTCCTAAATTTATGACTGTGTCTCGGGTTCCGTGTTGGATTTCAAACCCTAACCTTCGTCTGGCCCGAAAATACCGATTTCGGCCCATTTTAGTCGGGTTGTACGAAAATTGCCCAAAAAGTTCAGATGAAATCGACGACCGTGAGATCCTTGTAGCATTCTTCTCTTTAATTTCTGACTGTGTCTTGGGTTCCGTGTCGGATTTCAAATCCTAGCCATCGTCTGGCCCGAAAATACCGATTTCGGCCCATTTTTGTCGGGTGGTACGAAAATCGCCCGAAAAGTCCAGATGAAATCGACGACCGCGAGATCCTTGTCGCATTCTTCACATAAATTTATGACTGTGTCTCGGATTCCGTGTTGGATTTCAAACCCTAGCCATCGTCTGGCCCGAAAATACCGATTTCGGCCCATTTTTGTCGGGTGGTACAAAAATCGCCCGAAAAGTCCAGATGAAATCGACGACCGCGAGATCCTTGTAGCATTCTTCTCTTTAATTTCTGACTGTGTCTCGGGTTCCGTGTCGGATTTCAAATCCAAGCCATCGTCTGGCTCGAAAATACCGATTTCGGCCCATTTTTGTCGGGTGGTACAAAAATCGCCCGAAAAGTCCAGATGAAATCGACCACCGCGAAATCCTTGTAGCATTCTTCTCCTAAATTTATGACTGTGTCTCGGGTTCCGTGTCGGATTTCAAACCCTAGCCATCGTCTGGCCCGAAAATACCGATTTCGGCCCATTTTTGTCGGGTGGTACGAAAATCGCCCGAAAAGTCCAGATGAAATCGACAACCGCGAGATCCTTGTAGCATTCTTCTCTTAAATTTATGACTGTGTCTCGGGTTCCGTGTCGGATTTCAAACCCTATCCATCGTCTGGCCCGAAAATACCGATTTCGGCCCATTTTTGTCGGGTGGTACGAAAATCACCCAAAAAGTCTAGATGAAATCGACGTCCGCGAGATCCTTGTAACATTATTCTCCTAAACTTATGACTGTGTCTCGGATACCGTGTCGGATTTCAAACCCTAGCAATCGTCTGGCCCGAAAATACCGATTTCGGCTTATTTTTGTCGGGTGGTACGAAAATCGACCGAGAAGTACAGATGAAATCGACGGCCGCGAGATCCTTGTTGAATTCTTCTCCTAAATTTATGTGTTTGTCTCGGGTTCCGTGTTGGATTTCAAACCCTAGCCATCGTCTGGCCTGAAAATACCGATTTCGGCCCATTTTTGTCGGGTGGTACGAATATCGCCCGAAAAGTCCAGATGAAATCGACCACCGCGAAATCCTTGTAGCATTCTTCTCCTAAATTTATGACTGTGACTCGGTTTCCGTGTCGGATTTCAAACCCTAGCCATCGTCTGGCCCGAAAATACCGATTTCGGCCCATTTTTGTCGGGTGGTACGAAAATTGCCCAAAAAGTCCTGATGAAATCGACGACCGCGAGATCCTTGTAGCATTCTTCTCTTTAATTTATGACTGTGTCTCGGGTTCCGTGTTGGATTTCAAACTCTAGCCATCGTCTGGCCCGAAAATACCGATTTCGGCCCATTTTTATCGGGTGGTACGAAAATCGCCCGAAAAGTCCAGATGAAATCGACGACCGCGAGATCCTTGTAGCATTCTTCTCTTAAATTTATGACTGTGTCTCGGGTTCCGTGTCCGATTTCAAACCCTAGCCATTGCCTGGCCCGAAAATACCGATTTCGGCCCATTTTTGTCGGGTGGTACGAAAATCGCCCGAAAAGTCCAGATGAAATCGAAGACCGCGAGATCCTTGTAGCATTCTTCTCTTAAATTTATGACTGTGTCTCGGGTTCCGTGTCGGATTTCAAACCCTATCCATCGTCTGGCCCGAAAATACCGATTTCGGCCCATTTTTGTCGGGTGGTACGAAAATCGCCCAAAAAGTCTAGATGAAATCAACGTCCGCGAGATCCTTGTAGCATTATTCTCCTAAACTTATGACTGTGTCTCGGATACCGTGTCGGATTTCAAACCATAGCAATCGTCTGGCCCGAAAATACCGATTTCGGCCCATTTTTGTCGGGTGGTACGAATATCGCCCGAAAAGTCCAGATGAAATCGACCACCGCAAAATCCTTGTAGCATTCTTCTCCTAAATTTATGACTGTGTCTCGGTTTTCGTGTCGGATTTCAAACCCTAGCCATCGTCTAGCCCGAAAATACCGATTTCGGCCCATTTTTGTCGGGTGGTACGAAAATTGCCCAAAAAGTCCAGATGAAATCGACGACCGCGAGATCCTTGTAGCATTCTTCTCTTTAATTTATCACTGTGTCTCGGGTTCCGTGTTGGATTTCAAACTCTAGCCATCGTCTGGCCCGAAAATACCGATTTCGGCCCATTTTTATCGGGTGGTACGAAAATTGCCCGAAAAGTCCAGATGAAATCGATGACCGCGAGATCCTTGTAGCATTCTTCTCTTAAATTTATGACTGTGTCTCGGGTTCCGTGTTCGATTTCAAACCCTAGCCATCGCTTGGCCCGAAAATACAGATTTCGGCCCATTTTTGTCTGGTGGTACGAAAATTGCCCAAAAAGTTCAGATGAAATCGACGACCGCGAAATCCTTGTAGCATTCTTCTCCTAAATTTATGACTGTGACTCGGTTTCCGTGTCGGATTTCAAACCATAGCCATCGTCTGGCCCGAAAATACCGATTTCGGCCCATTTTTGTCGGGTGGTACGAAAATTGCCCAAAAAGTTCAGATGAAATCGACGACCGCGAGATCCTTGTAGCATTCTTCTCTTTAATTTATGACTGTGTCTCGGGTTCCGTGTTGGATTTCAAACCCTAGCCATCGTCTGGCCCGAAAATACCGATTTCGGCCCATTTTTGTCGGGTGGTACGAAAATCGCCCGAAAAGTCTAGATGAAATCGACGACCACGAGATCCTTGTAGCATTCTTCTCTTAAATTTATGACTGTGTCTCGGGTTCCGTGTCGGATTTCAAACCCTAGCCATCGCCTGGCCCGAAAATACCGATTTCGGCTCATTTTTGTTGGGTGGTACGAAAATCGCACGAAAAGTCCAGATGAAATCGACGACCGCGAGATCCTTGTAGCATTCTTCTCCAAAATTTATGACTGTGTCTCGGGTTCCGTGTCGGATTTCAAACCCTAGCCATCGTCTGGCCCGAAAATACCAATTTCGGCCCATTTTTGTCGGGTGGTATGAAATTCGCCCGAAAAGTCCAGATGAAATCGACGACCGCGAGATCCTTTTAGCATTATTCTCCTAAATTTATGAGTGTGTCTCGGATTCCGTGTCGGATTTCAAACCCTAGAAATCGTCTGACCCGAAAATACCGATTTCGGCCCATTTTTGTCGGGTGGTACGAAAATCGTCCGAAAAGTCCAGATGAAATCGACCTCCTCGAAATCCATGTAGCATTCTTCTCCTAAATTTATGACTGTGTCTCGGGTTCCGTGTTGGATTTCAAACCCTAACCTTCGTCTGGCCCGAAAATACCGATTTCGGCCCATTTTAGTCGGGTGGTACGAAAATTGCCCAAAAAGTCCAGATGAAATCGACGACCGTGAGATCCTTGTAGCATTCTTCTCTTTAATTTCTGATTGTGTCTCGGGTTCCGTGTCGGATTTCAAATCCTAGCCATCGTCTGGCCCGAAAATACCGATTTCGGCCCATTTTTGTCGGGTGGTACGAAAATCGCCCGAAAAGTCCAGATGAAATCGACGACCGCGAGATCCTTGTAGCTATCTTCTCTTAAATTTATGACTGTGTCTCGGGTTCCGTGTCGGATTTCAAACCCTAGCCATCGTCTGGCCCGAAAATACCGATTTCGGCCGATTTTTTTCGGGTGGTACGAAAATCGCCCGAAAAGTCCAGATGAAATCGACGACCACGAGATCCTTGTAGCATTCTTCTCTTAAATTTATGACTGTGTCTCGGGTTCCGTGTCGGATTTCAAACCCTAGCCATCGCCTGGCCCGAAAATACCGATTTCGGCTCATTTTTGTTGGGTGGTACGAAAATCGCACGAAAAGTCCAGATGAAATCGACGACCGCGAGATCCTTGTAGCATTCTTCTCCAAAATTTATGACTGTGTCTCGGGTTCCGTGTCGGATTTCAAACCCTAGCCATCGTCTGGCCCGAAAATACCAATTTCGGCCCATTTTTGTCGGGTGGTATGAAATTCGCCCGAAAAGTCCAGATGAAATCTACGACCGCGAGATCCTTTTAGCATTATTCTCATAAATTTATGAGTGTGTCTCGGATTCCGTGTCGGATTTCAAACCCTAGAAATCGTCTGACCCGAAAATACCGATTTCGGCCCATTTTTGTCGGGTGGTACGAAAATCGTCCGAAAAGTCCAGATGAAATCGACCACCTCGAAATCCATGTAGCATTCTTCTCCTAAATTTATGACTGTGTCTCGGGTTCCGTGTTGGATTTCAAACCCTAACCTTCGTCTGGCCCGAAAATACCGATTTCGGCCCATTTTAGTCGGGTGGTACGAAAATTGCCCAAAAAGTCCAGATGAAATCGACGACCGTGAGATCCTTGTAGCATTCTTCTCTTTAATTTCTGACTGTGTCTCGGGTTCCGTGTCGGATTTCAAATCCTAGCCATCGTTTGGCCCGAAAATACCGATTTCGGCCCATTTTTGTCGGGTGGTACGAAAATCGCCCGAAAAGTCCAGATGAAATCGACGACCGCGAGATCCTTGTAGCTATCTTCTCTTAAAATTATGACTGTGTCTCGGGTTCCGTGTCGGATTTCAAACCCTAGCCATCGTCTGGCCCGAAAATACCGATTTCGGCCCATTTTTGTCGGGTGGTACGAAAATCGCCCGAAAAGTCCAGATGAAATCGATGACCGCGAGATCCTTGTAGCATTCTTCTCCTAAATTTATGACTGTGTCTCGGGTTCCGTGTCGGATTTCAAACCCTAGCCATCGTCTGGCCCGAAAATACCGATTTCGGCCCATTTTTGTCGGGTGGTACGAAAATCTCCCGAAAAGTGCAGATGAAATCGACGACCGCGAGATCCTTGTAGCATTCTTCTCCTAAATTTATGACAGTGTCTCAGGTTTCGTGTCAGATTTCAAACCCTAGCCATCGTCTGGCCCGAAAATACCGATTTCGACCCATTTTTGTCGGGTGGTACGAAAATCGCCCGAAAAGTCCAGATGAAATCGACGACCGCGAGATCCTTGTAGCATTCTTCTCTTAAATTTATGACTGTGTCTCGGGTTCCGTGTCGGATTTCAAACCCTATCCATCGTCTGGCCCGAAAATACCGATTTCGGCCCATTTTTGTCGGGTGGTACGAAAATCGCCCAAAAAGTCTAGATGAAATCAACGTCCGCGAGATCCTTGTAGCATTATTCTCCTAAACTTATGACTGTGTCTCGGATACCGTGTCGGATTTCAAACCATAGCAATCGTCTGGCCCGAAAATACCGATTTCGGCCCATTTTTGTCGGGTGGTACGAATATCGCCCGAAAAGTCCAGATGAAATCGACCACCGCAAAATCCTTGTAGCATTCTTCTCCTAAATTTATGACTGTGTCTCGGTTTTCGTGTCGGATTTCAAACCCTAGCCATCGTCTAGCCCGAAAATACCGATTTCGGCCCATTTTTGTCGGGTGGTACGAAAATTGCCCAAAAAGTCCAGATGAAATCGACGACCGCGAGATCCTTGTAGCATTCTTCTCTTTAATTTATCACTGTGTCTCGGGTTCCGTGTTGGATTTCAAACTCTAGCCATCGTCTGGCCCGAAAATACCGATTTCGGCCCATTTTTATCGGGTGGTACGAAAATTGCCCGAAAAGTCCAGATGAAATCGATGACCGCGAGATCCTTGTAGCATTCTTCTCTTAAATTTATGACTGTGTCTCGGGTTCCGTGTTCGATTTCAAACCCTAGCCATCGCTTGGCCCGAAAATACAGATTTCGGCCCATTTTTGTCTGGTGGTACGAAAATTGCCCAAAAAGTTCAGATGAAATCGACGACCGCGAAATCCTTGTAGCATTCTTCTCCTAAATTTATGACTGTGACTCGGTTTCCGTGTCGGATTTCAAACCATAGCCATCGTCTGGCCCGAAAATACCGATTTCGGCCCATTTTTGTCGGGTGGTACGAAAATTGCCCAAAAAGTTCAGATGAAATCGACGACCGCGAGATCCTTGTAGCATTCTTCTCTTTAATTTATGACTGTGTCTCGGGTTCCGTGTTGGATTTCAAACCCTAGCCATCGTCTGGCCCGAAAATACCGATTTCGGCCCATTTTTGTCGGGTGGTACGAAAATCGCCCGAAAAGTCCAGATGAAATCGACGACCGCGAGATCCTTTTAGCATTCTTCTCCAAAATTTATGACCGTGTCTCGGGTTCCGTGTCGGATTTCAAACCCTAGCCATCGTCTGGCCCGAAAATACCGATTTCGGCCCATTTTTGTCGGGTGGTACGAAAATCGCCCGAAAAGTCCAGATGAAATCGACGACCGCGAGATCCTTTTAGCTTTCTTCTCCTTAATCTATGACTCTGTCTCGGGTTCCTTGTCAGATTTCAAACCGTAGCCATCGTCTGGCCCGAAAATACCGATTTCGGCCCATTTTTGTCGAGTGGTACGAAAATCGCCCGAAAAGTCCAGATGAAATCGACGACCGCGAGATCCTTGTAGCATTCTTCTCCTAAATTTATGACTGTGTCTCGGGTTCCGTGTCGGATTTCAAACCCTAGCCATCGTCTGGCACGAAAATACCGATTTCGGCCCATTTTTGTCGGGTGCTACGAAAATCGCCCGAGAAGTGCAGATGAAATCGACGACCGCGAGATCCTTGTAGAATTCTTCTCCTAAGTTTATGACTCTATCTCGGGTTCCGTGTCGGATTTCAAACCCTAGCCATCGTCTGGCCCGAAAATACCGATTTCGGCCCATTTTTGTCGGGTGGTACGAAAATCGCCCGAAAAGTCCAGATGAAATCGACGACCGCGAGATCCTTGTAGCATTCTTCTCTTAAATTTATGACTGTGTCTCGGGTTCCGTGTCGGATTTCAAACCCAATCCATCGTCTGGCCCGAAAATACCGATTTCGGCCCATTTTTGTCGGGTGGTACGAAAATCGCCCGAAAAGTCCAGATGAAATCGACGACCGCGAGATCCTTGTAGCATTCTTCTCTTTAATTTCTGACTGTGTCTCGGGTTCCGTGTCGGATTTCAAATCCAAGCCATCGTCTGGCTCGAAAATACCGATTTCGGCCCATTTTTGTCGGGTGGTACAAAAATCGCCCGAAAAGTCCAGATGAAATCGACCACCGCGAAATCCTTGTAGCATTCTTCTCCTAAATTTATGACTGTGTCTCGGGTTCCGTGTCGGATTTCAAACCCTAGCCATCGTCTGGCCCGAAAATACCGATTTCGGCCCATTTTTGTCGGGTGGTACGAAAATCGCCCGAAAAGTCCAGATGAAATCGACGACCGCGAGATCCTTGTAGCTATCTTCTCTTAAATTTATGACTGTGTCTCGGGTTCCGTGTCGGATTTCAAACCCTAGCCATCGTCTGGCCCGAAAATACCGATTTCGGCCCATTTTTTTCGGGTGGTACGAAAATCGCCCGAAAAGTCCAAATGAAATCGATGACCGCGAGATCCTAGTAGCATTCTTCTCCAAAATTTATGACTGTGTCTCGGGTTCCGTGTCGGATTTCAAACCTTAGCCATCGTCTGCTCGAAAATACCGATTTCAGCCCATTTTTGTCGGGTGGTACGAAAATCGCCCGAAAAGTCCAGATGAAATCGATGACCGCGAGATCCTAGTAGCATTCTTCTCCAAAATTTATGACTGTGTCTCGGGTTCCGTGTCGGATTTCAAACCTTAGCCATCGTCTGCTCGAAAATACCGATTTCGGCCCATTTTTGTCGGGTGGTACGAAAATCGCCCGAAAAGTCCAGATGAAATCGACGACCACGAGATCCTTGTAGCATTCTTCTCATAAATTTATGACTGTGTCTCGGGTTCCGTGTCCGATTTCAAACCCTAGCCATTGCCTGGCCCGAAAATACCGATTTCGGCCCATTTTTGTCGGGTGGTACGAAAATCGCCCGAAAAGTCCAGATGAAATCGAAGACCGCGAGATCCTTGTAGCATTCTTCTCTTAAATTTATGACTGTGTCTCGTGTTCCGTGTCGGATTTCAAACCCTATCCATCGTCTGGCCCGAAATACCGATTTCGGCCCATTTTTGTCGGGTGGTACGAAAATCGCCCAAAAAGTCTAGATGAAATCAACGTCCGCGAGATCCTTGTAGCATTATTCTCCTATACTTATGACTGTGTCTCGGATACCGTGTCGGATTTCAAACCATAGCAATCGTCTGGCCCGAAAATACCGATTTCGGCCCATTTTTGTCGGGTGGTACGAATATCGCCCGAAAAGTCCAGATGAAATCGACCACCGCAAAATCCTTGTAGCATTCTTCTCCTAAATTTATGACTGTGTCTCGGTTTTCGTGTCGGATTTCAAACCCTAGCCATCGTCTGGCCCGAAAATACCGATTTCGGCCCATTTTTGTCGGGTGGTACGAAAATTGCCCAAAAAGTCTAGATGAAATCGACGACCGCGAGATCCTTGTAGCATTCTTCTCTTTAATTTATCACTGTGTCTCGGGTTCCGTGTTGGATTTCAAACTCTAGCCATCGTCTGGCCCGAAAATACCGATTTCGGCCCATTTTTATCGGGTGGTATGAAAATTGCCCGAAAAGTCCAGATGAAATCGATGACCGCGAGATCCTTGTAGCATTCTTCTCTTAAATTTATGACTGTGTCTCGGGTTCCGTGTCCGATTTCAAACCCTAGCCATCGCCTGGCCCGAAAATACAGATTTCGGCCCATTTTTGTCGGGTGGTACGAAAGTCCAGATGAAATCGACCACCGCGAAATCCTTGTAGCATTCTTCTCCTAAATTTATGACTGTGACTCGGTTTCCGTGTCGGATTTCAAACCATAGCCATCGTCTGGCCCGAAAATACCGATTTCGGCCCATTTTTGTCGTGTGGTACGAAAATTGCCCAAAAAGTCCAGATGAAATCGACGACCGCGAGATCCTTGTAGCATTGTTCTCTTAAATTTATGACTGTGTCTCGGGTTCCGTGTCGGATTTCAAACCCTAGCCATCGCCTGGCCCGAAAATACCGATTTCGGCTCATTTTTGTTGGGTGGTACGAAAATCGGACGAAAAGTCCAGATGAAATCGACGACCGCGAGATCCTTGTAGCATTCTTCTCCAAAATTTATGACTGTGTCTCGGGTTCCGTGTCGGATTTCAAACCCTAGCCATCGTCTGGCCCGAAAATACCAATTTCGGCCCATTTTTGTCGGGTGGTA
>JBBPBP010000878.1:276900-291617 GCA_037974735.1 Cicer chorassanicum | reverse complement strand
TCCGTGTCGGATTTCAAACCCTAGCCATCGTCTGGCCCGAAAATACCGATTTCGGCCCATTTTTGTCGGGTGGTACGAAAATCGCCCGAAAAGTCCAGATGAAATCGACGACCGCGAGATCCTTGTAGCATTCTTCTCTTAAATTTATGACTGTGTCTCGGTTTCCGTGTCGGATTTCAAACCCTAGCCATCGTCTGGCCCGAAAATACCGATTTCGGCCCATTTTTGTCGGGTAGTACGAAAATCGCCCGAAAAGTACAGATGAAATCGACGACCGCGAGATCCTTGTAGCAATCTTCTCCTAAATTTATGACTGTGTCTTGGGTTCCGTGTCGGATTTCAAACCCTAGCCATCGTCTGGCCCGAAAATACCAATTTCTGCCCATTTTTGTCGGGTGGTACGAAAATCGCCCGAGAAGTACAGATGAAATCGACGGCCGCGAGATCCTTGTAGGATTCTTCTCCTGAATTGATGTGTCTGTCTCGAGTTCCGTATTGGATTTCAAACCCTAGCCATCGTCTGGCCTGAAAATACCGATTTCGGCTCATTTTTGTCGGGATGTACGAATATCGCCCGAAAAGTGCAGAAAAAATCGACGTCCGCGAGATCCTTGTAGCATTCTTCTCCTAAATTTATGACTCTGTCTCGGGTTCCGTGTCGAATTTCAAACCCTAGCCATCGTTTGGCCCGAAAATACCGATTTCGGCTCATTTTTGTCGGGTGGTACGAAAATCGCCCAAAAGTCCAGATGAAATCGACGTCCGCGAGATCCTTGTAGCATTCTTCTCCTAAATTTATGACTCTGTCTCGGGTTCCGTGTCGGATTTCAAACCCTAGCCATCGTCTGGCACGAAAATACCGATTTCAGCACATTTTTGTCGGGTGGTACGAAAATCGCCCGAAAAGTGCAGATGAAATCGACGACCGCGAGATCCTTGTAGCATTCTTCTCCTAAACTTATGACTGTGTCTCGGATTCCGTGTCGGATTTCAAACCCTTGCAATCGTCTGGCCCGAAAATACCGATTTCGGTCCATTTTTGTTGGGTGGTACGAAAATCACCCGAAAAGTCCAAATGAAATCGACCACCGCGAGATCCTTGTAGCATTCTTCTCCTAAATTTATGACTGTGTCTCGGGTTCCGTGTCGGATTTCAAACCCTAGCCATCCTCTGGCCCGAAAATACCGATTTCGGCCCATTTTTGTCGGGTGGTACGAAAATCGCCCGAAAAGTCCAGATGACATCGACGACCGCGAGATCCTTGTAGCATTCTTCTATTTAATTTATGGCTGTTTCTCGGGTTCCGTGTCGGATTTCAAACCCTAGCCATTGTCTGGCCCGAAAATACCGATTTCGGCCCATTTTTGTCGGGTGGTACGAAAATCGCACGAAAAGTCCAAATGAAATCGACGACCGCGAGATCCTTGTAGCATTCTTCTCCAAAATTTATGACTGTGTTTCTCGGGTTCCGTGTCGGATTTGAAACCCTAGCCATCGTTTGGCCCGAAAATACCGATTTCGGCCCATTTTTGTCGGGTGGTACGAAAATCGCCCGAAAAGTCCAGATGAAATCGACGACCGCGAGATCCTTGTAGCATTCTTCTCTTAAATTTATGACTGTGTCTCGGTTTCCGTGTCGGATTTCAAACCCTAGCCATCGTCTGGCCCGAAAATACCGATTTCGGCTCATTTTTGTCGGGTGGTACAACAATCGCCCTAAAAGTGCTGATGAAATCGACGTCCGCGAGATCCTTGTAGCATTCTTCTCCTAAATTTATGACTCTGTCTCGGGTTCCGTGTCGGATTTCAAACCCTAGCCATCGTTTGGGCTGAAAATACCGATTTCAGCATATTTTGTCGGGTGGTACGGAAATCGCCCGAAAAGTCCAGATGAAATCGATGACCGCGAGATCCTTGTAGCATTCTTCTCCTAAACTTATGACTGTGTCTCGGATTCCGTGTCGGATTTCAAACCCTAGCAATCGTCTGGCCCGAAAATACTGATTTCGGCCCATTTTTGTCGGGTGGTACGAAAATCGCCCGAGAAGTGCAGATGAAATCGACGACCGCGAGATCCTTGTAGAATTCTTCTCCTAAATTTATGACTCTGTCTCGGGTTCCGGGTTGGATTTCAAACCCTAGCCATCGTCTAGCCCGGAAATACCGATTTCGGCCCATTTTTGTCGTGTGGTACGAAAATCGCCCGAAAAGTGCAGATGAAATCGACGTCCGCGAGATCCTTGTAGCATTCTTCTCCTAAATTTATGACTGTGTCTCGGGTTCCGTGTCGGATTTCAAACCCTAGCCATCGTCTGGCCCGAAAATACCGATTTCGACCCATTTTTGTCGGGTGGTACGAAAATGGCCTGAAAAGTCCAGATGAAATCGACGACCGCGAGATCCTTGTAGCATTCTTCTCCAAAATTTATGACTGTGTCTCGGGTTCCGTGTCGGATTTCAAACCCTAGCCATCGTCTGGCCCAAAAATACCGATTTCGGCCCATTTTTGTCGAGTGGTACGAAAATCGCCCGAAAAGTCCAGATGAAATCGACGACCGCGATATCCTTGTAGCATTCTTCTCCTAAATTTATGACTGTGTCTCGGGTTCGGTGTCGGATTTCAAACCCTAGCCATCGTTTGGCCCGAAAATAACGATTTCGGCCCATTTTTGTCGGGTGGTACGAAAATCGCCCGAAAAGTCCAGATGAAATCGACGACCGCGAGATCCTTTTAGCTTTCTTCTCCTAAATTTATGACTCTGTCTCGGGTTCCTTGTCAGATTTCAAACCGTAGCCATCGTCTGGCCTGAAAATACCGATTTCGGCCCATTTTTGTCGGGTGGTACGAAAATTGCCCGAAAAGTCCAGATGAAATCGACGACCGCGAGATCCTTGTAGCATTCTTCTCCAAAATTTATGACTGTGTCTCGGGTTCCGTGTCGGATTTCAAACCCTAGCCATCGTCTGGCCCGAAAATACCGATTTCTGCCCATTTTTGTCGGGTGGTACGAAAATCGCCCGAAAAGTCCAGATGAAATCGACGACCGCGAGATCCTTGTAGCATTCTTCTCCTAAATTTATGAATGTGTCTCGGGTTCCGTGTCGGATTTCAAACCCTAGCCATTGTCTGGCCCGAAAATACCGATTTCGGCCCATTTTTGTCGGGTGGTACGAAAATCGCCCGAAAAGTCCAGATGAAATCGACGACCGCGAGATCCTTGTAGCATTCTTCTCCTAAATTTATGACTGTGTCTCGGGTTCCGTGTCGGATTTCAAACCCTTGCCATCGTCTGGCCCGAAAATACCGATTTCGGCCCATTTTTGTCGGGTGGTACGAAAATCGCCCGAAAAGTCCAGATGAAATCGACGACCGCGAGATCCTTGTAGCATTCTTCTCCTAAATTTATGACTTTGTCTCGGGTTCCGTGTCGGATTTCAAACCCTAGCCATCGTCTGGCCCGAAAATACCGATTTCGGCCCATTTTTGTCGGGTGGTACGAAAATCGCCCGAAATGTCCAGATGACATCGACGACGGCGAGATCCTTGTA
Source organism: Cicer chorassanicum (assembly GCA_037974735.1). NCBI lineage: Eukaryota > Viridiplantae > Streptophyta > Magnoliopsida > Fabales > Fabaceae > Cicer > Cicer chorassanicum. The sequence goes on along the minus strand of JBBPBP010000878.1, from coordinate 288,067 downwards.
GCATTCTTCTATTTAATTTATGGCTGTTTCTCGGGTTCCGTGTCGGATTTCAAACCCTAGCCATTGTCTGGCCCGAAAATACCGATTTCGGCCCATTTTTGTTGGATGGTACGAAAATCGCACGAAAAGTCCAGATGACATTGACGACCGCGAGATCCTTGTAGCATTCTTCTCCTAAATTTATGACTGTGTCTCGGGTTCCGTGTCGGATTTCACACCCTAGCCATCGTCTGGCCCTAAAATACCGATTTCGGCCCATTTTTGTCGGGTGGTACGAAAATCGCCCGAGAAGTGCAGATGAAATCGACGACCGCGAGATCCTTGTAGAATTCTTCTCCTAAATTTATGACTCTGTCTCAGGTTCCGTGTTGGATTTCAAACCCTAGCCATCGTCTGGCCCGAAAATACCGATTTCGGCCCATTTTTGTCGTGTGGTACGAAAATCGCCCGAAAAGTGCAGATGAAATGGACGTCCGCGAGATCCTTGTATCATTCTTCTCCTAAATTTATGACTGTGTCTCGGGTTCCGTGTCGGATTTGAAACCCTAGCCATCGTCTGGCCTGAAAATACCGATTTCTGCCTATTTTTGTCGGGTGGTACGAAAATCGCCCGAAAAGTCCAAATGAAATCGACGACGGCGAGATCCTTGTAGCATTCTTCTCTTAAATTTATGACTGTGTCTCGGTTTCCGTGTCGGATTTCAAACCCTAGCCATCGTCTGGCCCGAAAATACCGATTTCGGCCCATTTTTGTCGGGTGGTAGGAAAATCGCCCGAAAAGTCCAGATGAAATCGACGACCGCGAGATCCTTGTAGCAATCTTCTCCTAAATTTATGACTGTCTCTTGGGTTCCGTGTCGGATTTCAAACCCTAGCCATCGTCTGGCCCGAAAGTACTGATTTCTGCCCATTTTTGTCGGGTGGTACGAAAATCGCCCGAGAAGTACAGATGAAATCGACGGCCGCGAGATCCTTGTAGAATTCTTTTCCTGAATTTATGTGTCTCTCTCGGGTTCCGTATTGGATTTCAAACCCTAGCCATCGTCTGGCCCGAAAATACCGATTTCAGCACATTTTTGTCGGGTGGTACGAAAATCACCCGAAAAGTCCAGATGTAATCGACGACCGCGAGATCCTTGTAGCATTCTTCTCCTAAACTTATGACTGTGTCTCGGATTCCGTGTCGGATTTCAAACCCTAGCAATCGTCTGGCCCGAAAATACCGATTTCGGTCCATTTTTGTTGGGTGGTACGAAAATCGCCCGAAAAGTCCAAATGAAATCGACCATCGCGAGATCCTTGTAGCATTCTTCTATTTAATTTATGGCTGTTTCTCGGGTTCCGTGTCGGATTTCAAACCCTAGCCATTGTCTGGCCCGAAAATACCGATTTCGACCCATTTTTGTCGGGTGGTACGAAAATCGCACGAAAAGTCCAGATGACATCGACGACCGCGAGATCCTTGTAGCATTCTTCTCCTAAATTTATGAGTGTGTCTCGGGTTCCGTGTCGGATTTCACAACCTAGCCATCGTCTGGCCTGAAAATACCGATTTCGCCCATTTTTGTCGGGTGGTACGAAAATCGCCCGAGAAGTGCAGATGAAATCGAAGACCGCGAGATCCTTGTAGAATTCTTCTCCTAAATTTATGACTCTGTCTCGGGTTCCGTGTTGGATTTCAAACCCTAGCCATCGTCTGGCCCGAAAATACCGATTTCGGCCCATTTTTGTCGTGTGGTACGAAAATCGCCCGAAAAGTGCAGATGAAATCGACGTCCGCGAGATCCTTGTAGCATTCTTCTCCTAAATTTATGACTTTGTCTCGGGTTCCGTGTCGGATTTCAAACCCTAGCCATTGTCTGGCCCGAAAATACCGATTTCGACCCATTTTTGTCGGGTGGTACGAAAATCGCCCGAAAAGTGCAGATGAAATCGACGACCGTGAGATCCTTGTAGCATTCTTCTCTTTAATTTATGACTGTGTCTCGGGTTCCGTGTCGGATTTCAAACCCTAGCCATCGTCTGGCCCGAAAATACCGATTTCGGCCCATTTTTGTCGGGTGGTACGAAAATCGCCCGAAAAGTCCAGATGAAATCGACGTCCGCGAGATCCTTGTAGCATTCTTCACATAAATTTATGACTGTGTCTCGGATTCCGTGTTGGATTTCAAACCCTAGCCATCGTCTGGCCCGAAAATACCGATTTCGGCCCATTTTTGTCGGGTGGTACGAAAATCGCCCGAAAAGTCCAGATGAAATCGACGACCGCGAGATCCTTGTAGCATTCTTCTCTTAAATTTATGACTGTGTCTCGGTTTCCGTGTCGGATTTCAAACCCTAGCCATCGTCTGGCCCGAAAATACCGATTTCGGCCCATTTTTGTCGGGTAGTACGAAAATCGCCCGAAAAGTACAGATGAAATCGACGACCGCGAGATCCTTGTAGCAATCTTCTCCTAAATTTATGACTGTGTCTTGGGTTCCGTGTCGGATTTCAAACCCTAGCCATCGTCTGGCCCGAAAATACCAATTTCTGCCCATTTTTGTCGGGTGGTACGAAAATCGCCCGAGAAGTACAGATGAAATCGACGGCCGCGAGATCCTTGTAGGATTCTTCTCCTGAATTGATGTGTCTGTCTCGAGTTCCGTATTGGATTTCAAACCCTAGCCATCGTCTGGCCTGAAAATACCGATTTCGGCTCATTTTTGTCGGGATGTACGAATATCGCCCGAAAAGTGCAGAAAAAATCGACGTCCGCGAGATCCTTGTAGCATTCTTCTCCTAAATTTATGACTCTGTCTCAGGTTCCGTGTCGAATTTCAAACCCTAGCCATCGTTTGGCCCGAAAATACCGATTTCGGCTCATTTTTGTCGGGTGGTACGAAAATCGCCCAAAAGTCCAGATGAAATCGACGTCCGCGAGATCCTTGTAGCATTCTTCTCCTAAATTTATGACTCTGTCTCGGGTTCCGTGTCGGATTTCAAACCCTAGCCATCGTCTGGCACGAAAATACCGATTTCAGCACATTTTTGTCGGGTGGTACGAAAATCGCCCGAAAAGTGCAGATGAAATCGACGACCGCGAGATCCTTGTAGCATTCTTCTCCTAAACTTATGACTGTGTCTCGGATTCCGTGTCGGATTTCAAACCCTTGCAATCGTCTGGCCCGAAAATACCGATTTCGGTCCATTTTTGTTGGGTGGTACGAAAATCACCCGAAAAGTCCAAATGAAATCGACCACCGCGAGATCCTTGTAGCATTCTTCTCCTAAATTTATGACTGTGTCTCGGGTTCCGTGTCGGATTTCAAACCCTAGCCATCCTCTGGCCCGAAAATACCGATTTCGGCCCATTTTTGTCGGGTGGTACGAAAATCGCCCGAAAAGTCCAGATGACATCGACGACCGCGAGATCCTTGTAGCATTCTTCTATTTAATTTATGGCTGTTTCTCGGGTTCCGTGTCGGATTTCAAACCCTAGCCATTGTCTGGCCCGAAAATACCGATTTCGGCCCATTTTTGTCGGGTGGTACGAAAATCGCACGAAAAGTCCAAATGAAATCGACGACCGCGAGATCCTTGTAGCATTCTTCTCCAAAATTTATGACTGTGTTTCTCGGGTTCCGTGTCGGATTTGAAACCCTAGCCATCGTTTGGCCCGAAAATACCGATTTCGGCCCATTTTTGTCGGGTGGTACGAAAATCGCCCGAAAAGTCCAGATGAAATCGACGACCGCGAGATCCTTGTAGCATTCTTCTCTTAAATTTATGACTGTGTCTCGGTTTCCGTGTCGGATTTCAAACCCTAGCCATCGTCTGGCCCGAAAATACCGATTTCGGCCCATTTTTGTCGGGTGGTACGAAAATCGCCCGAAAAGTCCAGATGATATCGACGACCGCGAGATCCTTGTAGCAATCTTCTCCTAAATTTATGACTGTGTCTTGGGTTCCGTGTCGGATTTCAAACCCTAGCCATCGTCTGGCCCGAAAATACCGATTTCTGCCCATTTTTGTCGGGTGGTATGAAAATCGCCCGAGAAGTACAGATGAAATCGACGGCCGCGAGATCCTTGTAAAATTCTTCTCTTGAATTTATGTGTCTGTCTCGAGTTCCGTATTGGATTTCAAACCCTAGCCATCGTCTGGCCTGAAAATACCGATTTCGGCTCATTTTTGTCGGGTGGTACGAAAATCGCCCGAAAAGTGCAGATGAAATCGACGTCCGCGAGATCCTTGTAGCATTCTTCTCCTAAATTTATGACTCTGTCTCGGGTTCCGTGTCGGATTTCAAACCCTAGCCATCGTCTGGCCCGAAAATACCGATTTCAGCACATTTTTGTCGGGTGGTACGAAAATCGCCCGAAAAGTCCAGATGAAATCGACGACCGTGAGATCCTTGTAGCATTCTTCTCCTAAACTTATGACTGTGTCTCGGATTCCGTGTCGAATTTCAAACCCTAGCAATCGTCTGGCCCGAAAATACCGATTTCGGCCCATTTTTGTCGGGTGGTACGTAAATCGCCCGAAAAGTCCAAATGAAATCGACCATGGCGAGATCCTTGTAGCATTCTTCTCCTAAATTTATGACTGTGTCTCGGGTTCCGTGTCGGATTTCAAACCCTAGCCATCGTCTGGCCCGAAAATACCGATTTCGGCCCATTTTTGTCGGGTGGTACGAAAATCGCCCGAAAAGTCCAGATGACATCGACGACCGCGAAATCCTTGTAGCATTCTTCTATTTAATTTATGGCTGTTTCTCGGGTTCCGTGTCGGATTTCAAACCCTAGCCATTGTCTGGCCCGAAAATACCGATTTCGGCCCATTTTTGTCGGGTGGTACGAAAATCGCACGAAAAGTCCAGATGAAATCGACGACCGCGAGATCCTTGTAGCATTCTTCCCCAAAATTTATGACTGTGTTTCTCGGGTTCCGTGTCGGATTTGAAACCCTAGCCATCGTCTGGCCTGAAAATACCGATTTCGGCCCATTTTTGTCGTGTGGTACGAAAATCGCCCGAAAAGTGCAGATGAAATCGACATCCGCGAGATCCTTGTAGCATTCTTCTCCTAAATTTATGAGTGTGTCTCGGGTTCCGTGTCGGATTTCAAACCCTAGCCATCGTCTGGCCCGAAAATACCGATTTCGGCCCATTTTTGTCGGGTGGTACGAAAATCGCCCGAGAAGTACAGATGAAATCGACGACCGCAAGATCCTTGTAGAATTCTTCTCCTAAATTTATGAGTCTGTCTCGGGTTCCGTGTTGGATTTCAAACCCTAGCCATCGTCTGGGCTGAAAATACCGATTTCGGCTCATTTTTGTCGGGTGGTACGACAATCGCCCTAAAAGTGCAGATGAAATCGACGACCGCGAGATCCTTGTAGAATTCTTCTCCTAAATTTATGACTCTGTCTCGGGTTCCGTGTTGGATTTCAAACCCTAGCCATCGTCTGGCCCGAAAATACCGATTTCGGCCCATTTTTGTCGTGTGGTACGAAAATCGCCCGAAAAGTGCAGATGAAATCGACGTCCGCGAGATCCTTGTAGCATTCTTCTCCTAAATTTATGACTGTGTCTCGGGTTCCGTGTCGGATTTCAAACCCTAGCCATCGTCTGGCCCGAAAATACCGATTTCGGCCTATTTTTGTCGGGTGGTACGAAAATCGCCCGAAAAGTCCAGATGAAATCGACGACCGCGAGATCCTTGTAGCATTCTTCTCCTAAATTTATGAGTGTGTCTCGGGTTCCGTGTCGTATTTCACACCCTAGCCATCGATTGGCCCGAAAATACCGATTTCGGCCCATTTTTGTCGGGTTGTACGAAAATCGCCCGAGAAGTGCAGATGAAATCGACTACCGCGAGATCCTTGTAGAATTCTTCTCCTAAATTTACGACTCTGTCTCGGGTTCCATGTTGGATTTCAAACCCTAGCCATCGTCTGGCCTGAAAATACCGATTTCGGCCCATTTTTGTCGTGTGGTACGAAAATCGCCCGAAAAGTGGAGATGAAATCGACGTCCGCGAGATCCTTGTAGCATTCTTCTCTTTAATTTATGACTGTGTCTCGGGTTCCGTGTCGGATTTCAAACCCTAGCCATCGTTTGGCCCGAAAATATCGATTTCGGCCCATTTTTGTCGGGTGGAACGAAAATCGCCCGAAAAGTCCAGATGAAATCGACGACCGCGAGATCCTTGTAGCATTCTTCTCTTAAATTTATGACTGTGTCTCGGGTTCCGTGTCGGATTTCAAACCCTAGCCATCGTCTGGCCCGAAAATACCGATTTCGGCCCATTTTTGTCGGGTGGTACGAAAATTGCCCGAAAAGTCCAGATGAAATCACTGACCGCGAGATCCTTGTAGCATTCTTCTCTTAAATTTATGATTGTGTCTCGGGTTCCGTGTCGGATTTCAAACCCTAGCCATCGTCTGGCCCGAAAATACCGATTTCGGCCCATTTTTGTCGGGTGGTACGAAAATCGCCCGAAAAGTCCAGATGAAATCAACGACCGCGAGATCCTTGTAGCATTCTTCTCCAAAATTTATGACTGTGTCTCGGGTTCCGTGTCGGATTTCAAACCCTAGCCATCGTCTGGCCCGAAAATACCGATTTCGGCCCATTTTTGTCGGGTGGTACGAAAATTGCCCAAAAAGTCCAGATGACATCGACGACCGCGAGATCCTTGTAGCATTCTTCTCTTTAATTTATGATTGTGTCTCGGGTTCCGTGTCGGATTTCAAACCCTAGCCATTGTCAGGCCTGAAAATACCGATTTCGGCCCATTTTTGTCGGGTGGTACGAAAATCGCACGAAAAGTCCAGATCAAATCGACGACCGCGAGATCCTTGTAGCATTCTTCTCCAAAATTTATGACTGTGTTTCGGGTTCCGTGTCGGATTTCAAACCCTAGCCATCGTCTGGCCCGAAAATACCCATTTCGGCCCATTTTTGTCGGGTGGTACAAAAATCGCACGAAAAGTCCAGATGAAATTGACGACCGCGAGATCCTTGTAGCATTCTTCTCCAAAATTTATGACTGTGTCTCGGGTTCCGTGTCGGATTTCAAACCCTAGCCATCGTCTGGCCCGAAAATACCGATTTCGGCCCATTTTTGTCGGGTGGTATGAAAATTGTCTGAAAAGTCCAGATGAAATTGACGACGGCGAGATCCTTGTAGCATTCTTCCCCAAAATTTATGACTGTGTCTCGGGTTCCGTGTCGGATTTCAAACCATAGCCATCGTCTGGCCCGAAAATACCGATTTCCGCCCATTTTTGTCGGGTGGTATGAAAATCGCACGAAAAGTCCAGATGACATCGACGACCGCGAGATCCTTGTAGCATTCTTCTCCTAAATTTATGAGTGTGTCTCGGGTTCCGTGTCGGATTTCACACCCTAGCCATCGTCTGGCCCGAAATTACCGATTTCAGCCCATTTTTGTCGGGTGGTACGAAAATCGCCCGAGACGTGCAGATGAAATCGACGACCGCGAGATCCTTGTAGAATTCTTCTCCTAAATTTATGACTCTGTCTCGGGTTCCGTGTTGGATTTCAAACCCTAGCCATCGTCTGACCCGAAAATACCGATTTCGGCACATTTTTGTTGGGTGGTACGAAAATCACCCGAAAAGTCCAGATGAAATCGACGACCGTGAGATCCTTGTAGCATTCTTCTCCTAAACTTATGACTGTGTCTCGGATTCCGTGTCGAATTTCAAACCCTAGCAATCGTCTGGCCCGAAAATACCGATTTCGGCCCATTTTTGTCGGGTGGTACGAAAATCGCCCGAACAGTCCAGATGAAATCGACCACCGCGAGATCCTTGTAGCATTCTTCTCCTAAATTTATGACTGTGTCTCGGGTTCCGTGTCGGATTTCAAACCATAGCCATCGTCTGGCCCGAAAATACCGATTTCGGCCCATTTTTGTCGGGTGGTACGAAAATTGCCCAAAAAGTCCAGATGACATCGACGACCGCGAGATCCTTGTAGCATTCTTCTCTTTAATTTATGATTGTGTCTCGGGTTCCGTGTCGGATTTCAAACCCTAGCCATTGTCAGGCCTGAAAATACCGATTTCGGCCCATTTTTGTCGGGTGGTACGAAAATCGCACGAAAAGTCCAGATCAAATCGACGACCGCGAGATCCTTGTAGCATTCTTCTCCAAAATTTATGACTGTGTTTCGGGTTCCGTGTCGGATTTCAAACCCTAGCCATCGTCTGGCCCGAAAATACCCATTTCGGCCCATTTTTGTCGGGTGGTACAAAAATCGCACGAAAAGTCCAGATGAAATTGACGACCGCGAGATCCTTGTAGCATTCTTCTCCAAAATTAATGACTGTGTCTCGGGTTCCGTGTCGGATTTCAAACCCTAGCCATCGTCTGGCCCGAAAATACCGATTTCGGCCCATTTTTGTCGGGTGGTATGAAAATTGTCTGAAAAGTCCAGATGAAATTGACGACGGCGAGATCCTTGTAGCATTCTTCCCCAAAATTTATGACTGTGTCTCGGGTTCCGTGTCGGATTTCAAACCATAGCCATCGTCTGGCCCGAAAATACCGATTTCCGCCCATTTTTGTCGGGTGGTATGAAAATCGCACGAAAAGTCCAGATGACATCGACGACCGCGAGATCCTTGTAGCATTCTTCTCCTAAATTTATGAGTGTGTCTCGGGTTCCGTGTCGGATTTCACACCCTAGCCATCGTCTGGCCCGAAATTACCGATTTCGGCCCATTTTTGTCGGGTGGTACGAAAATCGCCCGAGACGTGCAGATGAAATCGACGACCGCGAGATCCTTGTAGAATTCTTCTCCTAAATTTATGACTCTGTCTCGGGTTCCGTGTTGGATTTCAAACCCTAGCCATCGTCTGGCCCGAAAATACCGATTTCGGCCCATTTTTGTCGGGTGGTACGAAAATCGCCCGAAAAGTGCAGATGAAATCGACGTCCGCGAGATCCTTGTAGCATTCTTCTCCTAAATTTATGAGTGTGTCTCGGGTTCCGTGTCGGATTTCAAACCCTAGCCATCGTCTGGCCCGAAAATACCGATTTCGGCCCATTTTTGTCGGGTGGTACGAAAATCGCCCGAAAAGTGCAGATGAAATCGACGACCGCGAGATCCTTGTAGCATTCTTCTCTTTAATTTATGACTGTGTCTCGGGTTCCGTGTCGGATTTCAAACCTTAGCCATCGTCTGGCACGAAAATACCAATTTCGGCCCATTTTTGTCGGGTGGTACGAAAATCGCACGAAAAGTCCAGATGAAATCGACGACCGCGAGATCCTTTTAGCATTCTTCTCAAAAATTTATGACTGTGTATCGGGTTCCGTGTCGGATTTCAAACCCTAGCCATCGTCTGGCCCGAATATACCGATTTCGGCCCATTTTTGTCGGGTGGTACGAAAATCGCACGAAAAGTCCAGATGAAATCGACGACCGCGAGATCCTTGTAGCATTCTTCTCCAAAATTTATGACTGTGTCTCGGGTTCCGTGTCGGATTTCAAACCCTAGCCATCGTCTAACCCGAAAATACCGATTTCGGCCCATTTTTGTCGGGTGATACGAAAATCGCCAGAAAAGTCCAGATGAAATCGACGACCGCGAGATCCTTGTAGCATTCTTCTCATTAATTTATGGGTGTGTCTCGGGTTCCGTGTCGGATTTCAAACCGTAGCCATCGTCTGGCCCGAAAATACCGATTTCGGCCCATTTTGGTCGTGTGGTACGAAAATCGCCCGAAAAGTGCAGATGAAATCGACGTCCGCGAGATCCTTGTAGCATTCTTCTCCTAAATTTATGACTCTGTCTCGGGTTCCGTGTCGGATTTCAAACCCTAGCCATCGTCTGCCCCGAAAATACCGATTTCGACCCATTTTTGTCAGGTGGTACGAAATAACCCGAAAAGTGCAGATGAAATCGACGACCGCGAGATCCTTGTAGCATTCTTCTCTTTAATTTATGACTGTGTCTCGGGTTCTGTGTCGGATTTCAAACCCTAGCCATCGTCTGGCCCGAAAATACCGATTTCGGCCCATTTTTGTCGGGTGGTACGAAAATCGCCCGAAAAGTCCAGATGAAATCGACGTCCGCGAGATCCTTGTAGCATTCTTCTCCTAAACTTATGACTGTGTCTCGGATTCCGTGTCGGATTTCAAACCCTAGCCATCGTCTGGCCCGAAAATACCGATTTCGGCCCATTTTTGTCGGGTGGTACGAAAATCGCCCGAAAAGTCCAGATGAAATCGACGACCGCGAGATCCTTGTAGCAATCTTCTCCTAAATTTATGACTGTGTCTTGGGTTCCGTGTCGGATTTCAAACCCTAGCCATCGCCTGGCCCGAAAATACCGATTTCTGCCCATTTTTGTCGGGTGGTACGAAAATCGCCCAAAAGTCCAGATGAAATCAACGACCGCGAGATCGTTGTAGCATTCTTCTCCGAAACTTATGACTGTGTCTCGGGTTCCGTGTCGGATTTCAAACCCTAGCAAAAGTCTGGCCCGAAAATACCGATTTCGGCCCATTTTTGTCGGGTGGTACGAAAATCGCCCGAAAAGTGCAGATGAAATTGACGTCCGCGAGATCCTTGTAGCATTCTTCTCCTAAATTTATGACTGTGTCTCGGGTTCCGTGTCGGATTTCAAACCCTAGCCATCGTCTGGCCCGAAAATACCGATTTCGGCACATTTTTGTTGGGTGGTACGAAAATCGCCCGAAAAGTCCAGATGAAATCGACGACCATGAGATCCTTGTAGCATTCTTCTCCTAAATTTATGATTGTGTCTCGGGTTCCGTGTCGGATTTCAAACCCTAGCCATCGTCTGGCCCGAAAATACCGATTTCGGCACATTTTTGTCGGGTGGTACGAAAATGGCCCAAAAAGTCCAGATGACATTGACGACCGCGAGATCCTTGTAGCATTCTTCTCTTTAATTTATGATTGTGTCTCGGGTTCCGTGTCGGATTTCAAACCTTAGCCATCGTCTGGCCAGAAAATACCGATTTCGGCCCATTTTTGTCGGGTGGTACGAAAATCGCACGAAAAGTCCAGATGAAATCGACGACCGCGAGATCCTTGTAGCATTCTTCTCCAAAATTTATGACTGTGTTTCGGGTTCCGTGTCGGATTTCAAACCCTAGCCATCGTCTGGCCCGAAAATACC
>JBBPBP010000878.1:247700-266183 GCA_037974735.1 Cicer chorassanicum | reverse complement strand
GGAGAAGAATGCTACAAGGATCTCGCGGTGGTCGATTTCATCTGGACTGTTCGGGCGATTTTCGTACCACCCGACAAAAATGGGCCGAAATCGGTATTTTCGGGCCAGACGATTGCTAGGGTTTGAAATTCGACACGGAATCCGAGACACAGTCATAAGTTTAGGAGAAGAATGCTACAAGGATCTCAAGGTCGTCGATTTCATCTGGACTTTTCGGGTGATTTTCGTACCACCCAACAAAAATGTGCCGAAATCGGTATTTTCGGGTCAGACGATGGCTAGGGTTTGAAATTCGACACGGAACCCGAGACAGAGTCATAAATTTAGGAGAAGAATGCTACAAGGATCTCGCGGTGGTCGATTTCATTTGGACTTTTCGGGCGATTTTCGTACCACCCGACAAAAATGGGCCGAAATCGGTATTTTCGGGCCAGACGATTGCTAGGGTTTGAAATTCGACACGGAATCCGAGACACAGTCATAAGTTTAGGAGAAGAATGCTACAAGGATCTCACGGTCGTCGATTTCATCTGGACTTTTCGGGCGATTTTCGTACCACCCGACAAAAATGTGCTGAAATCGGTATTTTCGGGCCAGACGATGGCTAGGGTTTGAAATCCGACACGGAACCCGAGACAGAGTCATAAATTTAGGAGAAGAATGCTACAAGGATCTCGCGGACGTCGATTTCATCTGCACTTTTAGGGCGATTGTCGTACCACCCGACAAAAATGAGCCGAAATCGGTATTTTCAGGCCAGACGATGGCTAGGGTTTGAAATCCAACACGGAACTCGAGACAGACTCATAAATTTAGGAGAAGAATTCTACAAGGATCTCGCGGTCGTCGATTTCATCTGTACTTCTCGGGCGATTTTCGTACCACCCGACAAAAATGGGCCGAAATCGGTATTTTCGGGCCAGACGATGGCTAGGGTTTGAAATCCGACACGGAACCCGAGACACACTCATAAATTTAGGAGAAGAATGCTACAAGGATCTCGCGGACGTCGATTTCATCTGCACTTTTCGGGCGATTTTCGTACCACCCGACAAAAATGGGCCGAAATCGGTATTTTCGGGCCAGACGATGGCTAGGGTTTGAAATCCGACACGGAACCCGAGACAGAGTCATAAATTTAGGAGAAGAATGCTACAAGGATCTCGCGGACGTCGATTTCATCTGCACTTTTAGGGCGATTGTCGTACCACCCGACAAAAATGAGCCGAAATCGGTATTTTCAGGCCAGACGATGGCTAGGGTTTGAAATCCAACACGGAACTCGAGACAGACTCATAAATTTAGGAGAAGAATTCTACAAGGATCTCGCGGTCGTCGATTTCATCTGTACTTCTCGGGCGATTTTCGTACCACCCGACAAAAATGGGCCGAAATCGGTATTTTCGGGCCAGACGATGGCTAGGGTTTGAAATCCGACACGGAACCCGAGACACACTCATAAATTTAGGAGAAGAATGCTACAAGGATCTCGCGGACGTCGATTTCATCTGCACTTTTCGGGCGATTTTCGTACCACCCGACAAAAATGAGCCGAAATCGGTATTTTCAGGCCAGACGATGGATAGGGTTTGAAATCCAACACGGAACCCGAGACAGACACATAAATTTAGGAGAAGAATTCTACAAGGATCTCGCGGCCGTCAATTTCATCTGTACTTCTCGAGCGATTTTCGTACCACCCGACAAAAATGGGCCGAAATCGGTATTTTCGGGCCAAACGATGGCTAGGGTTTGAAATCCGACACAGAACACGAGACACACTCATAAATTTAGGAGAAGAATGCTACAAGGATCTCGCGGTCGTCGATTTCATCTGGACTTTTCTGGCGATTTTCGTACCACCCGACAAAAATAGGCCGAAATCGGTATTTTCGGGCCAGACGATGGCTATGGTTTGAAATCCGACACGGAACCCGAGACACAGTCATAAATTTTGGGGAAGAATGCTACAAGGATCTCGCCGTCGTCACTTTCATCTGGACTTTTCGGACAATTTTCATACCACCCGACAAAAATGGGCCGAAATCGGTATTTTCGGGCCAGACGATGGCTAGGGTTTGAAATCCGACACGGAATCCGAGACACAATCATAAATTTTGGAGAAGAATGCTGTAAGGATCTCGCGGTCGTCGATTTCATCTGCACTTTTCGGGCGATTATCGTACCACCCGACAAAAATGGGCCGAAATGGGTATTTTCAAGCCAGACGATGGCAAGGGTTTGAAATCCGACACGGAACCCGAGACACAGTCATAAATTTTGGAGAAGAATGCTACAAGGATCTAGCGGTCGTCGATTTCATCTGGACTTTTGGGCGATATACGTACCACCCGACAAAAATGGGCTGAAATCGGTATTTTCGGGCCAGACGATGGCTAGGGTTTGAAATCCGACACGGAACCCAAGACACAGTCATAAGTTTAGTAGAAGATTGCTACAAGGATCTCGCGGTCGTCGATTTCATCTGGAATTTTCGGGCGATTTTTGTACCACCCGACAAAAATGGGCCGAAATCGGTATTTTCGGGCCAGACGATGGCTAGGGTTTGAAATCCGACACGGAACCCGAGACACAGTCATAAATTTAAGAGAAGAACGCTACAAGGATCTCGCGGTCGTCGATTTCATCTGGACTTTTCGGGCGATTTTCGTACCACCCGACAAAAATGGGCCGAAATCGGTATTTTCGGGCCAAACGATGGCTAGGGTTTGAAATCCGACACGGAACCCGAGACACAGTCATAAATTTTGGAGAAGAATGCTACAAGGATCTCGCGGTCGTCGATTTCATCTGGACTTTTCGGGCGATTTTCGTACCACCCGACAAAAATGGGCCGAAATCGGTATTTTCGGGCCAAACGATGGTTAGGGTTTGAAATCCGACACCGAACCCGAGACACGGTCATAAATTTAGGAGAAGAATGCTACAAGGATATCGTGGTCGTCGATTTCATCTGGACTTTTCGGGCGATTTTCGTACCACTCGACAAAAATGGGCCGAAATCGGTATTTTCGGGCCAGACGATGGCTAGGGTTTGAAATCCGACACGGAACCCGAGACACAGTCTTAAATTTAGGAGAAGAATGCTACAAGGATCTCGCGGTTTCGATTTCATCTGCACTTTTCGGGCGATTTTCGAACCACCCGAAAAAAATGGGCCGAAATCGGTATTTTTGGGCCAAACAATGGGTAGAGTTTGAAATCCGACACGGAACCCGAGACACAGTCATAAATTTTGGAGAAGAATGCTACAAGGATCTCGCGGTCGTCGATTTCATCTGCACTTTTCCGGCGATTTTCGTACCACCCGACAAAAATGGGCCGAAATCGGTATTTTCGGGCCAGACGATGGCTAGGGTTTGAAATCCGACACGGAACCCGAGACACAGTCATAAATTTAGGAGAAGAATGCTACAAGGATCTCGCAGTCGTCGATTTCATCTGGACTTCTCGGGCGATTTTCGTACCACCCGACAAAAATGGGCCGAAATCGGTATTTTCGGGCCAGACGATGGCTAGGGTTTGAAATCCGACACGGAACCCGAGACACAGTCATAAATTTAGGAGAAGAATGCTACAAGGATCTCGCGGTGGTCGATTTCATTTGGACTTTTCGGGCGATTTTCGTACCACCCGACAAAAATGGGCCGAAATCAGTATTTTCGGGCCAGACGATTGCTAGGGTTTGAAATCCGACACGAAATCCGAGACACAGTCATAAGTTTAGGAGAAGAATGCTACAAGGATCTCGCGGTCGTCGATTTCATCTGGACTTTTCGGGCGATTTCCGTACCACCCGACAAAAATGTGCTGAAATCGGTATTTTCGGGCCAGACGATGGCTAGGGTTTGAAATCCGACACGGAACCCGAGAGAGAGTCATAAATTTAGGAGAAGAATGCTACAAGGATCTCGCGGACGTCGATTTCATCTGCACTTTTAGGGCGATTTTCGTACCACCCGACAAAAATGAGCCGAAATCGGTATTTTCAGGCCAAACGATGGCTAGGGTTTGAAATCCAACACGGAACCCAAGACAGACTCATAAATTTAGGAGAAGAATTCTACAAGGATCTCGCGGTCGTCGATTTCATCTGTACTTCTCGGGCGATATTCGTACCACCCGACAAAAATGGGCCGAAATCGGTATTTTCGGGCCAGACGATGGCTAGGGTTTGAAATCCGACACGGAACCCGAGACACACTCATAAATTTAGGAGAAGAATGCTACAAGGATCTCGCGGACGTCGATTTCATCTGCACTTTTCGGGCGATTTTCGTACCACACGACAAAAATGGGCCGAAATCGGTATTTTCGGGCCAGACGATGGCTAGGGTTTGAAATCCGACACGGAACCCGAGACACAGTCATAAATTTAGGAGAAGAATGCTACAAGGATCTCGCGGTCGTCGATTTCATCTGAACTTTTCGGGCGATTTTCGTACCACCCGACAAAAATGGGCCGAAATCGGTATTTTCGGGCCAGACGATGGCTAGGGTTTGAAATCCGACACGGAACCCGAGACACAGTCATAAATTTTAGAGAAGAATGCTACAAGGATCTCGCGGTTGTCGATTTCATCTGGACTTTTCGGGCGATTTTCGTACCACCGGAGAAAAATGGGCCGAAATCGATATTTTCGGGCCAAACGATGGCTAGGGTTTAAAATCCGACACGGAACCCGAGACACAGTCATAAATTTATGAGAAGAATGCTACAAGGATCTCGCGGTCGTCGATTTCATTTGGACTTTTCGGGCGATTTTCGTACCACCCGACAAAAATGGGCCGAAATCGGTATATTCGGGCAGACGATGGCTAAGGTTTGATATCCGACACGGAACCCGAGAAACGGTCATAAATTTTGGAGAAGAATTCTACCAGGATCTCGCGGTCATCGTTTTCATCTGGACTTTTCGTGCGATTTTCGTACCACCCGATAAAAATGGGTAAAAATCGGTATTTTCGGGTTAGACGATGGCTAGGGTTTGGAATCCGACACGGAACCCGAGACACAGTCATAAATTTAAGAGAAGAATGCTGCAAGGATATCGCGGTCGTCGATTTCATCTGGACTTTCCGGGCGATTTTCGTACCACCCGACAAAAATGGGCCGAAATCGGTATTTTCGGGCCAGACGATGGCTAGGGTTTGAAATCCGACACGGAACCCGAGACACAGTCATAAATTTAAGAGAAGAATGCTACAAGGAACTCGCAGTCGTTGATTTCATCTGGACTTTTCAGGCGATTTTCGTACCACTCGGCAAAAATGGGCCGAAATTGGTATTTTCGGGCCAGACAATGGCTAGGGTTTGAAATCCGACACGGAACCCGAGACCCAGTCATAAATTTAGGAGAAAAATGCTACAAGGATCTCGCGGTCGTCGATTTCATCTTGACTTTTCGGGCGATTTTCGTACCACCCGACAAAAATGGGCCGAAAATGGTATTTTCGGGCCAGACGATGGCTAGGGTTTGAAATCCGACACGGAACCCGAGACACAGTCATAAATTTAGGAGAAGAATGCTACAACGATCTCGTGGTCGTCGATTTCATCTGGACTTTTCGGGCGATTTTCGTACCACCCGACAAAAATGGGCCGAAATCGGTATTTTCGAGCCAGACGTAGCTAGGGTTTGAAATACAACACGGAACTCGAGACAGAGTGATAAATTTAGGAGAAGAATTCTACAAGGATCTCGCGGTCAACGTTTTCATTTGGACTTTTCGGGCGATTTTCGTAGCACCCGACAAAAATGGGCCGAAATCGGTTTTTTCGGGCCAGACGATGCCTAGGGTTTGAAATCCGTCACGGAACCCGAGACACAGTCATAAATTTTGGAGAAGAATGCTACAAGGATCTCGCGGTCGTCGATTTCATCTGGACTTTTTGGGCAATTTTCGTACCACCCGACAAAAATGGGCTGAAATCGGTATTTTCGGGCCAGACGATGGCTAGGGTTTGAAATCCGACACAGAACCCGAGACACACTCATAAATTTAGGAGAAGAATGCTACAAGGATCTCGCGGTCGTCGATTTCATCTGGACTTTTCTGGCGATTTTCGTACCACCCGACAAAAATGAGCCGAAATCGGTATTTTCAGGCCAGACGATGGCTAGGGTTTGAAATCCAACACGGAACCCAGGACAGACTCATAAATTTAGGAGAAGAATTCTACAAGGATCTCGCGGTCGTCGATTTCATCTGTACTTCTCGGGCGATATTCGTACCACCCGACAAAAATGGGCCGAAATCGGTATTTTCGGGCCAGACGATGGCTAGGGTTTGAAATCCGACACAGAACCCGAGACACACTCATAAATTTAGGAGAAGAATGCTACAAGGATCTCGCGGACGTCGATTTCATCTGCACTTTTCGGGCGATTTTCGTACCACACGACAAAAATGGGCCGAAATCGGTATTTTCGGGCCAGACGATGGCTAGGGATTGAAATCCGACACGGAATCCGAGACACAGTCATAAGTTTAGGAGAAGAATGCTACAAGGATCTCGCGGTCGTCGATTTCCTCTGGACTTTTCGGGCGATTTCCGTACCACCCGACAAAAATGGGCCGAAATCGGTATTTTCGGGCCAGACGATTGCTAGGGTTTGAAATCCGACACGGAATCTGAGACACAGTCATAAGTTTAGGAGAAGAATGCTACAAGGATCTCGCGGTCGTCGATTTCATCTGTACTTCTCGGGCGATTTTCGTACCACCCGACAAAAATGGGCTGAAATCGGTATTTTCGGGCCAGACGATGGCTAGGGTTTGAAATCCGACACAGAACCCGAGACACACTCATAAATTTAGGAGAAGAATGCTACAAGGATCTCGCGGTCGTCGATTTCATCTGGACTTTTCTGGCGATTTTCGTACCACTAGACAAAAATAGGCTGAAATCGGTATTTTCGGCCCAGAAGATGGCTATGGTTTGAAATCCGACACGGAACCCGAGACACAGTCATAAATTTTGGGGAAGAATGCTACAAGGATCTCGCCGTCGTCAATTTCATCTGGACTTTTCGGACAATTTTCATACCACCCGACAAAAATGGGCCGGAATCGGTATTTTTCGGGCCAGACGATGGCTAGGGTTTGAAATCCGACACGGAACCCGAGACACAGACATAAATTTTGGAGAAGAATTCTACAAGGATCTCGCGGTCGTCGATTTCATCTGCACTTCTCGGGCGATTTTCGTACCACCCGACAAAAAGGGGCGAAATCGGTAATTTCGGGCCAGACGATGGCTAGGGTGTGAAATCCGACACGGAACCCGAGACACACTCATAAATTTAGGAGAAGAATGCTACAAGGATCTTGCGGTCGTCGATATCATCTGGACTTTTCGTGCGATTTTAGTACCACCCGACAAAAATGGGCCGAAATCGGTATTTTCGGGCCAGACAATGGCTAGGGTTTGAAATCCGACACGGAACCCGAGAAACAGCCATAAATTAAATAGAAGAATGCTACAAGGATCTCGCGGTCGTCGATGTCATCTGGACTTTTCGGGCGATTTTCGTACCACCCGACAAAAATGGGCCGAAATCGGTATTATCGGGCCAGACGATGGCTAGGGATTGAAATCCGACACGGAATCCGAGACACAGTCATAAGTTTAGGAGAAGAATGCTACAAGGATCTCGCGGTCGTCGATTTCATCTGGACTTTTCGGGCGATTTCCGTACCACCCGACAAAAATGGGCCGAAATCGGTATTTTCGGGACAGACGATTGCTAGGGTTTGAAATCCGACACGGAATCCGAGACACAGTCATAAGTTTAGGAGAAGAATGCTACAAGGATCTCGCGGTCGTCGATTTCATCTGTACTTCTCGGGCGATTTTCGTACCACCCGACAAAAATGGGCCGAAATCGGTATTTTCGGGCCAAACGATGGCTAGGGTTTGAAATCCGACACGGAACCCGAGACACAATCATAAATTAAAGAGAAGAATGCTACAAGGATCTCGCGGTCGTCGATTTCATCTGCACTTTTCGGGCGATTTTCGTACCACCCGACAAAAATGGGTCGAAATCGGTATTTTCGGGCCAGACGATGGCTAGGGTTTGAAATCCGACACAGAACCCGAGACACAGACATAAATTTTGGAGAAGAATTCTACAAGGATCTCGCGGTCGTCGATTTCATCTGCACTTTTCGGGCGATTTTCGTACCACACGACAAAAATGGGCCGAAATCGGTATTTTCGGGCCAGACGATGGCTAGGGTTTGAAATCCAACACGGAACCCGAGACAGAGTCGTAAATTTAGGAGAAGAATTCTACAAGGATCTCGCGGTCGTCGATTTCATCTAGACTTTTCGTGCGATTTTCGTACCACCCGACAAAAATAGGCCGAAATCGGTATTTTCGGGCCAGACAATGGCTAGGGTTTGAAATCCGACACGAAACCCGAGAAACAGCCATAAATTAAATAGAAGAATGCTACAAGGATCTCGCGGTCGTCGATGTCATTTGGACTTTTCGGGCGATTTTCGTACCACACGACAAAAATGGGCCAAAATCGGTATTTTCGGGCCAGACGATGGCTAGGGTTTGAAATCCGACACGGAACCCGAGACACAGTCATAAATTTAGGAGAAGAATGCTACAAGGATCTCGCGGTGGTCGATTTCATTTGGACTTTTCGGGCGATTTTCGTACCACCCGACAAAAATGGGCCGAAATCAGTATTTTCGGGCCAGACGATTGCTAGGGTTTGAAATCCGACACGAAATCCGAGACACAGTCATAAGTTTAGGAGAAGAATGCTACAAGGATCTCGCGGTCGTCGATTTCATCTGGACTTTTCGGGCGATTTCCGTACCACCCGACAAAAATGTGCTGAAATCGGTATTTTCGGGCCAGACGATGGCTAGGGTTTGAAATCCGACACGGAACCCGAGAGAGAGTCATAAATTTAGGAGAAGAATGCTACAAGGATCTCGCGGACGTCGATTTCATCTGCACTTTTAGGGCGATTTTCGTACCACTCGACAAAAATGAGCCGAAATCGGTATTTTCAGGCCAGACGATGGCTAGGGTTTGAAATCCAACACGGAACCCAGGACAGACTCATAAATTTAGGAGAAGAATTCTACAAGGATCTCGCGGTCGTCGATTTCATCTGTACTTCTCGGGCGATATTCGTACCACCCGACAAAAATGGGCCGAAATCGGTATTTTCGGGCCAGACGATGGCTAGGGTTTGAAATCCGACACAGAACCCGAGACACACTCATAAATTTAGGAGAAGAATGCTACAAGGATCTCGCGGACGTCGATTTCATCTGCACTTTTCGGGCGATTTTCGTACCACACGACAAAAATGGGCCGAAATCGGTATTTTCGGGCCAGACGATGGCTAGGGTTTGAAATCCGACACGGAACCCGAGACACAGTCATAAATTTAGGAGAAGAATGCTACAAGGATCTCGCGGTGGTCGATTTCATCTGGACTTTTCGGGCGATTTTCGTACCACCCGACAAAAATGTGCTGAAATCGGTATTTTCGGGCCAGACGATGGCTAGGGTTTGAAATCCGACACGGAACCCGAGACACAGTCATAAATTTAGGAGAAGAATGCTACAAGGATCTCGCGGACGTCAATTTCATCTGCACTTTTCGGGCGATTTTCGTACCACCCGACAAAAATGGGCCGAAATCGGTATTTTCGGGCCAGACTTTTGCTAGGGTTTGAAATCCGACACGGAACCCGAGACACAGTCATAAGTTTCGGAGAAGAATGCTACAACGATCTCGCGGTCGTTGATTTCATCTGGACTTTTGGGCGATTTTCGTACCACCCGACAAAAATGGGCAGAAATCGGTATTTTCGGGCCAGGCGATGGCTAGGGTTTGAAATCCGACACGGAACCCAAGACACAGTCATAAATTTAGGAGAAGATTGCTACAAGGATCTCGCGGTCGTCGATTTCATATGGACTTTTCGGGCGATTTTCGTACCACCCGACAAAAATGGGCCGAAATCGGTATTTTCGGGCCAGACGATGGCTAGGGTTTGAAATCCGACACGGAACCCGAGACACAGTCATAAATTTTGGAGAAGAATGCTACAAGAATCTCGCGGTCGTCGATTTCATCTGGACTTTTCGTGCGATTTTCGTACCACCCGACAAAAATGTGCCGAAATCTGTATTTTCGGGCCAAACAATGGCTAGGGTTTGAAATCCGACACGGAACCCGAGAAACAGCCATAAATTAAATAGAAGAATGCTACAAGGATCTCGCGGTCGTCGATGTCATCTGGACTTTTCGGGCGATTTTCGTACCACCCGACAAAAATGGGCCGAAATCGGTATTATCGGGCCAGACGATGGCTAGGGATTGAAATCCGACACGGAATCCGAGACACAGTCATAAGTTTAGGAGAAGAATGCTACAAGGATCTCGCGGTCGTCGATTTCATCTGGACTTTTCGGGCGATTTCCGTACCACCCGACAAAAATGGGCCGAAATCGGTATTTTCGGGACAGACGATTGCTAGGGTTTGAAATCCGACACGGAATCCGAGACACAGTCATAAGTTTAGGAGAAGAATGCTACAAGGATCTCGCGGTCGTCGATTTCATCTGTACTTCTCAGGCGATTTTCGTACCACCCGACAAAAATGGGCCGAAATCGGTATTGTCGGGCCAAACGATGGCTAGGGTTTGAAATCCGACACAGAACCCGAGACACACTCATAAATTTAGGAGAAGAATGCTACAAGGATCTCGCGGTCGTCGATTTCATTTGGACTTTTCGGGCGATTTTCATACCACCCAACAAAAATGGGCCGAAATCGGTATTTTCTTGCCAGGCGATTGCTAGGGTTTGAAATTCGACACGGAATCCGAGACACAGTCATAAGTTTAGGAGAGGAATGCTACAAGGATCTCACGGTCGTCGATTTCATCTGGACTTTTCGGGCGATTTTCGTACCACCCGACAAAAATGTGCTGAAATCGGTATTTTCGGGTCAGACGATGGCTAGGGTTTGAAATCCGACACGAAACCCGAGACACAGTCATAAATTTAGGAGAAGAATGCTACAAGGATCTCGCGGACGTCAATTTCATCTGCACTTTTCGGGCGATTTTCGTACCACCCGACAAACATGGGCCGAAATCGGTATTTTCGGGCCAGACTTTTGCTAGGGTTTGAAATCCGACACGGAACCCGAGACACAGTCATAAGTTTAGGAGAAGAATGCTACAACGATCTCGCGGTCGTTGATTTCATCTGGACTTTTGGGCGATTTTCGTACCACCCGACAAAAATGGGCAGAAATCGGTATTTTCGGGCCAGGCGATGGCTAGGGTTTGAAATCCGACACGGAACCCGAGACAGAGTCATAAATTTAGGAGAAGAATGCTACAAGGATCTCGCGGACGTCGATTTCATCTGCACTTTTCGGGCGATTTTCGTACCACACGACCAAAATGGGCCGAAATCGGTATTTTCGGGCCAAACGATGGCTAGGGTTTGAAATCCGACACGGAACCCAAGACACACTCATAAATTTAGGAGAAGAATGCTACAAGGATCTCGCGGTCGTCGATTTCATCTGGACTTTTCTGGCGATTTTCGTACCACCCGAAATCGGTATTTTCGGGCTAGACGATGGCTAGGGTTTGAAATCCGACACGGAACCCGAGACACAGTCATAAATTTAGGAGAAGAATGATACATGGATCTCGCGGTGGTTGATTTCATCTGGACTTTTCGGGCGATTTTCGTACCACCCGACAAAAATGGGCCGAAATCGGTATTTTCAAGCCAGACGATTGCTAGGGTTTGAAATCCGACACGGAACCCGAGACACAGTCATAAATTTTGGAGAAGAATGCTACAAGGATCTCGCGGTCGTCGATTTCATCTGGACTTTTCGTGCGATTTTCGTACCACCCGACAAAAATGGGCCGAAATCGGTATTTTTGGGCCAGACGATGGCTAGGGTTTGAAATCCGACACGGAACCCGAGACACAGTCATAAATTTTGGAGAAGAATGCTAAAAGGATCTCACGGTCGTTGATTTCATCTGGACTTTTGGGCGATTTTCGTACCACCCGACAAAAATGGGCAGAAATCGGTATTTTCGGGCCAGGCGATGGCTAGGGTTTGAAATCCGACACGGAACCCAAGACACAGTCATAAATTTAGGAGAAGATTGCTACAAGGATCTCGCGGTCGTCGATTTCATATGGACTTTTCGGGCGATTTTCGTACCACCCGACAAAAATGGGCCGAAATCGGTATTTTCGGGCCAGACGATGGCTAGGGTTTGAAATCCGACACGGAACCTGAGACACAGTCATAAATTTAAGAGAAGAACGCTACAAGGATCTCGCGGTCGTCGATTTCATCTGGACTTTTCGGGCGATTTTCGTACCAACCGACAAAAATGGGCCGAAATCGGTATTTTCGGGCCAAACGATGGCTAGGGTTTGAAATCCGATACGGAACCCGAGACACAGTCATAAATTAAAGAGAAGAATGCTACAAGGATCTCGCGGTCGTCGATGACATCTGGACTTTTCGGGAGATTTTCGTACCACACGACAAAAATGGGCCGAAATCGGTATTTTCGGGCCAGACGATGGCTAGGGTTTGAAATCCGACACGGAACCCGAGACACAGTCATAAATTTAGGAGAAGAATGCTACAAGGATCTCGCGGTGGTCGATTTCATTTGGACTTTTCGGGCGATTTTCGTACCACCCGACAAAAATGGGCCGAAATCAGTATTTTCGGGCCAGACGATTGCTAGGATTTGAAATCCGACACGAAATCCGATACACAGTCATAAGTTTAGGAGAAGAATGCTACAAGGATCTCGCGGTCGTCGATTTCATCTGGACTTTTCGGGCGATTTCCGTACCACCCGACAAAAATGTGCTGAAATCGGTATTTTCGGGCCAGACGATGGCTAGGGTTTGAAATCCGACACGGAACCCGAGAGAGAGTCATAAATTTAGGAGAAGAATGCTACAAGGATCTCGCGGACGTCGATTTCATCTGCACTTTTAGGGCGATTTTCGTACCACTCGACAAAAATGAGCCGAAATCGGTATTTTCAGGCCAGACGATGGCTAGGGTTTGAAATCCAACACGGAACCCAGGACAGACTCATAAATTTAGGAGAAGAATTCTACAAGGATCTCGCGGTCGTCGATTTCATCTGTACTTCTCGGGCGATATTCGTACCACCCGACAAAAATGGGCCGAAATCGGTATTTTCGGGCCAGACGATGGCTAGGGTTTGAAATCCGACACAGAACCCGAGACACACTCATAAATTTAGGAGAAGAATGCTACAAGGATCTCGCGGACGTCGATTTCATCTCCACTTTTCGGGCGATTTTCGTACCACACGACAAAAATGGGCCGAAATCGGTATTTTCGGGCCAGACGATGGCTAGGGATTGAAATCCGACACGGAATCCGAGACACAGTCATAAGTTTAGGAGAAGAATGCTACAAGGATCTCGCGGTCGTCGATTTCATCTGGACTTTTCGGGCGATTTCCGTACCACCCGACAAAAATGGGCCGAAATCGGTATTTTCGGGACAGACGATTGCTAGGGTTTGAAATCCGACACGGAATCCGAGACACAGTCATAAGTTTAGGAGAAGAATGCTACAAGGATCTCGCGGTCGTCGATTTCATCTGTACTTCTCAGGCGATTTTCGTACCACCCGACAAAAATGGGCCGAAATCGGTATTGTCGGGCCAAACGATGGCTAGGGTTTGAAATCCGACACAGAACCCGAGACACACTCATAAATTTAGGAGAAGAATGCTACAAGGATCTCGCGGTCGTCGATTTCATTTGGACTTTTCGGGCGATTTTCATACCACCCAACAAAAATGGGCCGAAATCGGTATTTTCTTGCCAGGCGATTGCTAGGGTTTGAAATTCGACACGGAATCCGAGACACAGTCATAAGTTTAGGAGAGGAATGCTACAAGGATCTCACGGTCGTCGATTTCATCTGGACTTTTCGGGCGATTTTCGTACCACCCGACAAAAATGTGCTGAAATCGGTATTTTCGGGTCAGACGATGGCTAGGGTTTGAAATCCGACACGAAACCCGAGACACAGTCATAAATTTAGGAGAAGAATGCTACAAGGATCTCGCGGACGTCAATTTCATCTGCACTTTTCGGGCGATTTTCGTACCACCCGACAAACATGGGCCGAAATCGGTATTTTCGGGCCAGACTTTTGCTAGGGTTTGAAATCCGACACGGAACCCGAGACACAGTCATAAGTTTAGGAGAAGAATGCTACAACGATCTCGCGGTCGTTGATTTCATCTGGACTTTTGGGCGATTTTCGTACCACCCGACAAAAATGGGCAGAAATCGGTATTTTCGGGCCAGGCGATGGCTAGGGTTTGAAATCCGACACGGAACCCAAGACACAGTCATAAATTTAGGAGAAGATTGCTACAAGGATCTCACGGTCGTCGATTTCATCTGGACTTTTCGGGCGATTTTCGTACCACCCGACAAAAATGGGCCGAAATCGGTATTTTCGGGCCAGACGATGGCTAGGGTTTCAAATCCGACACGGAACCCGAGAAACACAGTCATAAATTTTGGAGAAGAATGCTACAAGGATCTCGCGGTCGTCGATTTCATCTGGACTTTTCGTGCGATTTTCGTACCACCCGACAAAAATGGGCCGAAATCGGTATTTTCGGGCCAGACAATGGCTAGGGTTTGAAATCCGACACGGAACCCGAGAAACAGCCATAAATTAAATAGAAGAATGCTACAAGGATTTCGCGGTCGTCGATGTCATCTGGACTTTTCGGGCGATTTTCGTACCACCCGACAAAAATGGGCCGAAATCGGTATTTTCGGGCCAGACGATGGCTAGGGTTTGAAATCCGACACGGAACCCGAGACACAGTCATAAATTTAGGAGAAGAATGCTACAAGGATCTCGCCATGGTCGATTTCATTTGGACTTTTCGGGCGATTTACGTACCACCCGACAAAAATGGGCCGAAATCGGTATTTTCGGGCCAGACGATTGCTAGGGTTTGAAATTCGACACGGAATCCGAGACACAGTCATAAGTTTAGGAGAAGAATGCTACAAGGATCTCACGGTCGTCGATTTCATCTGGACTTTTCGGGCGATTTTCGTACCACCCGACAAAAATGTGCTGAAATCGGTATTTTCGGGCCAGACGATGGCTAGGGTTTGAAATCCGACACGGAACCCGAGACAGAGTCATAAATTTAGGAGAAGAATGCTACAAGGATCTCGCGGACGTCGATTTCATCTGCACTTTTCGGGCGATTTTCGTACCACACGACAAAAATGGGCCGAAATCGGTATTTTCGGGCAAGACGATGGCTAGGGTTTGAAATCCAACCCGGAACCCGAGACAGAGTCATAAATTTAGGAGAAGAATTCTACAAGGATCTCGCGGTCGTCGATTTCATCTGCACTTCTCGGGCGATTTTCGTACCACCCGACAAAAATGGGCCGAAATCAGTATTTTCGGGCCAGACGATTGCTAGGGTTTGAAATCCGACACGGAATCCGAGACACAGTCATAAGTTTAGGAGAAGAATGCTACAAGGATCTCGCGGTCGTCGATTTCATCTGGACTTTTCGGGCGATTTCCGTACCACCCGACAAAAATGTGCTGAAATCGGTATTTTCAGCCCAAACGATGGCTAGGGTTTGAAATCCGACACGGAACCCGAGACAGAGTCATAAATTTAGGAGAAGAATGCTACAAGGATCTCGCGGACGTCGATTTCATCAGCACTTTTAGGGCGATTGTCGTACCACCCGACAAAAATGGGCCGAAATCGGTATTTTCGGGCCAAACGATGGCTAGGGTTTGAAATCCGACACGGATCCCGAGACACACTCATAAATTTAGGAGAAGAATGCTACAAGGATCTCGCGGATGTCGATTTCATCTGGACTTTTCGGGCGATTTTCGTACCACACGACAAAAATGGGCCGAAATCGGTATTTTCGGGCCAGACGATGGCTAGGGTTTCAAATCCGACACGGAACCCGAGAAACACAGTCATAAATTTTGGAGAAGAATGCTACAAGGATCTCGCGGTCGTCGATTTCATCTGGACTTTTCGTGCGATTTTCGTACCACCCGACAAAAATGGGCCGAAATCGGTATTTTCGGGCCAGACAATGGCTAGGGTTTGAAATCCGACACGGAACCCGAGAAACAGCCATAAATTAAATAGAAGAATGCTACAAGGATTTCGCGGTCGTCGATGTCATCTGGACTTTTCGGGCGATTTTCGTACCACCCGACAAAAATGGGCCGAAATCGGTATTTTCGGGCCAGACGATGGCTAGGGTTTGAAATCCGACACGGAACCCGAGACACAGTCATAAATTTAGGAGAAGAATGCTACAAGGATCTCGCCATGGTCGATTTCATTTGGACTTTTCGGGCGATTTACGTACCACCCGACAAAAATGGGCCGAAATCGGTATTTTCGGGCCAGACGATTGCTAGGGTTTGAAATTCGACACGGAATCCGAGACACAGTCATAAGTTTAGGAGAAGAATGCTACAAGGATCTCACGGTCGTCGATTTCATCTGGACTTTTCGGGCGATTTTCGTACCACCCGACAAAAATGTGCTGAAATCGGTATTTTCGGGCCAGACGATGGCTAGGGTTTGAAATCCGACACGGAACCCGAGACAGAGTCATAAATTTAGGAGAAGAATGCTACAAGGATCTCGCGGACGTCGATTTCATCTGCACTTTTCGGGCGATTTTCGTACCACACGACAAAAATGGGCCGAAATCGGTATTTTCGGGTCAAACGATGGCTAGGGTTTGAAATCCAACATGGAACCCGAGACAGAGTCGTAAATTTAGGAGAAGAATTCTACAAGGATCACGCGGTAGTCGATTTCATCTGCACTTCTCGGGCGATTTTCGTACCACCCGACAAAAATGGGCCGAAATCGGTATTTTCGGGCCAATCGATGGCTAGGGTGTGAAATCCGACACGGAACCCGAGACACACTCATAAGTTTAGGAGAAGAATGCTACAAGGATCTCGCGGTCGTCGATTTCATCTGGACTTTTCGGGCGATTTTCGTACCACCCGACAAAAATAGGCCGAAATCGGTATTTTCGGGCCAAACGATGGCTAGGGTTTGAAATCCGACACGGAACCCGAGACAAAGTCATAAATTTTGGAGAAGAATGCTACAAGAATCTCGCGGTCGTCGATTTCATCTGGACTTTTCGTGCGATTTTCGTACCACCCGACAAAAATGGGCCGAAATCGGTATTTTCGGGCCAGACAATGGCTAGGGTTTGAAATCCGACACGGAACCCGAGAAACAACCATAAATTAAATAGAAGAATGCTACAAGGATCTCGCGGTCGTCGATGTCATCTGGACTTTTCGGGCGATTTCTGTACCACCCGACAAAAATGTGCTGAAATCGGTATTTTCGGGCCAGACGATTGCTAGGGTTTGAAATTCGACACGGAATCCGAGACACAGTCATAAGTTTAGGAGAAGAATGCTACAAGGATCTCACGGTCGTCGATTTCATCTGGACTTTTCGGGCGATTTTCGTACCACCCGACAAAAATGTGCTGAAATCGGTATTTTCGGGCCAGACGATGGCTAGGGTTTGAAATCCGACACGGAACCCGAGACAGAGTCATAAATTTAGGAGAAGAATGCTACAAGGATCTCGCGGACGTCGATTTCATCTGCACTTTTCGGGCGATTTTCGTACCACACGACAAAAATGGGCCGAAATCGGTATTTTCGGGCAAGACGATGGCTAGGGTTTGAAATCCAACCCGGAACCCGAGACAGAGTCATAAATTTAGGAGAAGAATTCTACAAGGATCTCGCGGTCGTCGATTTCATCTGCACTTCTCGGGCGATTTTCGTACCACCCGACAAAAATGTGCTGAAATCGGTATTTTCGGGCCAGACGATTGCTAGGGTTTGAAATTCGACACGGAATCCGAGACACAGTCATAAGTTTAGGAGAAGAATGCTACAAGGATCTCACGGTCGTCGATTTCATCTGGACTTTTCGGGCGATTTTCGTACCACCCGACAAAAATGTGCTGAAATCGGTATTTTCGGGCCAGACGATGGCTAGGGTTTGAAATCCGACACGGAACCCGAGACAGAGTCATAAATTTAGGAGAAGAATGCTACAAGGATCTCGCGGACGTCGATTTCATCTGCACTTTTCGGGCGATTTTCGTACCACACGACAAAAATGGGCCGAAATCGGTATTTTCGGGCAAGACGATGGCTAGGGTTTGAAATCCAACCCGGAACCCGAGACAGAGTCATAAATTTAGGAGAAGAATTCTACAAGGATCTCGCGGTCGTCGATTTCATCTGCACTTCTCGGGCGATTTTCGTACCACCCGACAAAAATG
>JBBPBP010000878.1:230151-242726 GCA_037974735.1 Cicer chorassanicum | reverse complement strand
GAGATCCTTGTAGCATTCTTCTCCTAAATTTATGACTCTGTCTCGGGTTCCGTGTCGGATTTCAAACCCTAGCCATCGTTTGGGCTGAAAATACCGATTTCAGCACATTTTTGTCGGGTGGTACGGAAATCGCCCGAAAAGTCCAGATGAAATCGACGACCGCGAGATCCTTGTAGCATTCTTCTCCTAAACTTATTACTGTGTCTCGGATTCCGTGTCGGATTTCAAACCCTAGCAATCGTCTGGCCCGAAAATACTGATTTCGGCCCATTTTTGTCGGGTGGTACGAAAATCGCCCGAGAAGTGCAGATGAAATCGACGACCGCGAGATCCTTGTAGAATTCTTCTCCTAAATTTATGACTCTGTCTCGGGTTCCGGGTTGGATTTCAAACCCTAGCCATCGTCTAGCCCGGAAATACCGATTTCGGCCCATTTTTGTCGTGTGGTACGAAAATCGCCCGAAAAGTGCAGATGAAATCGACGTCCGCGAGATCCTTGTAGCATTCTTCTCCTAAATTTATGACTGTGTCTCGGGTTCCGTGTCGGATTTCAAACCCTAGCCATCGTCTGGCCCGAAAATACCGATTTCGACCCATTTTTGTCGGGTGGTACGAAAATCGCCCGGAAAGTCCAGATGAAATCGACGACCGCGAGATCCTTGTAGCATTCTTCTCCTAAATTTATGACTGTGTCTCGGGTTCCGTGTCGGATTTCAAACCCTAGCCATCGGTTGGCCCGAAAATACCGATTTCGGCCCATTTTTGTCCGGTGGTACGAAAGTCGCCCGAAAAGTCTAGATGAAATCGACGACCGCGAGATCCTTGTAGCATTCTTCTCTTAAATTTATGACTGTGTCTCGAGTTACGTGTCGGATTTCAAACCCTAGCCATCGTCTGGCCCGAAAATACCGATTTCGGCCCATTTTTGTGGGGTGGTACGAAAATCGCCCGAAAAGTCCAGATGAAATCGACGACCGTGAGATCCTTGTAGCATTCTTCTCCTAAATTTATGACTGTGTCTCGGGTTCCGTGTCGGATTTCAAACCCTAGCCATCGTCTGGCCCGAAAATACCGATTTCGGCCCATTTTTGTCGGGTGGTACGAAAATCGCACGAAAAGTCCAGATGAAATCGACGACCGCGAGATCCTTGTAGCATTCTTCTCCTAAATTTATGACTCTGTCTCGGGTTCCGTGTCGGATTTCAAACCCTAGCCATCGTCTGGCCCGAAAATACCGATTTCGGCCCATTTTTGTCGGGTGGTACGAAAATCGCCCGAAAAGTCCAGATGACATCGACGATCGCGAGATCCTTGTAGCATTCTTCTATTTAATTTATGGCTGTTTCTCGGGTTCCGTGTCGGATTTCAAACCCTAGCCATTGTCTGGCCCGAAAATACCGATTTCGGTCCATTTTTGTCGGGTGGTACGAAAATCGCACGAAAAGTCCAGATGAAATCGACGACCGCGAGATCCTTGTAGGATTCTTCTCCAAAATTTATGACTGTGTTTCTCGGGTTCCTGTCGGATTTGAAACCCTAGCCATCGTTTGGCCCGAAAATACCGATTTCGGCCCATTTTTGTCGGGTGGTACGAAAATCGCCCGAAAAGTCCAGATGAAATCGACGACCGCGAGATCCTTGTAGCATTCTTCTCTTAAATTTATGACTGTGTCTCGGTTTCCGTGTCGGATTTCAAACCCTAGCCATCGTCTGGCCCGAAAATACCGATTTCGGCTCATTTTTGTCGGGTGGTACAACAATCGCCCTAAAAGTGCTGATGAAATCGACGTCTGCGAGATCCTTGTAGCATTCTTCTCCTAAATTTATGACTCTGTCTCGGGTTCCGTGTCGGATTTCAAACCCTACCCATCGTTTGGGCTGAAAATACCGATTTCAGCACATTTTTGTCGGGTGGTACGGAAATCGCCCGAAAAGTCCAGATGAAATCGATGACCGCGAGATCCTTGTAGCATTCTTCTCCTAAATTTATGAGTGTGTCTTGGGTTCCGTGTCGGATTTCAAACCCTAGCAATCGTCTGGCCCGAAAATACTGATTTCGGCCCATTTTTGTCGGGTGGTACGAAAATTGCCCGAGAAGTGCAGATGAAATCGACGACCGCGAGATCCTTGTAGCATTCTTCTCTTAAATTTATGACTGTGTCTCGGTTTCCGTGTCGGATTTCAAACCCTAGCCATCGTCTGGCCCGAAAATACCGATTTCGGCTCATTTTTGTCGGGTGGTACAACAATCGCCCTAAAAGTGCTGATGAAATCGACGTCTACGAGATCCTTGTAGCATTCTTCTCCTAAATTTATGACTCTGTCTCGTGTTCCGTGTCGGATTTCAAACCCTAGCCATCGTCTGGCCCGAAAATACCGATTTCAGCACATTTTTGTCGGGTGGTACGAAAATCGCCCGAAAAGTCCAAATGAAATCGACCACCGCGAGATCCTTGTAGCATTCTTCTCCTAAACTTATGACTGTGTCTCGGATTCCGTGTCGGATTTCAAACCCTAGCAATCGTCTGGCCCGAAAATACCGATTTCGGCCCATTTTTGTCGGGTGGTACGAAAATCGCCCGAAAAGTCCAAATGAAATCGACCACCGCGAGATCCTTGTAGCATTCTTCTCCTAAATTTATGACTCTGTCTCGGGTTCCGTGTCGGATTTCAAACCCTAGCCATCGTTTGGGCTGAAAATACCGATTTCAGCACATTTTTGTCGGGTGGTACGGAAATCGCCCGAAAAGTCCAGATGAAATCGACGACCGCGAGATCCTTGTAGCATTCTTCTCCTAAACTTATGACTGTGTCTCGGATTCCGTGTCGGATTTCAAACCCTAGCAATCGTCTGGCCCGAAAATACTGATTTCGGCCCATTTTTGTCGGGTGGTACGAAAATCGCCCGAGAAGTGCAGATGAAATCGACGACCGCGAGATCCTTGTAGAATTCTTCTCCTAAATTTATGACTCTGTCTCGGGTTCCGAGTTGGATTTCAAACCCTAGCCATCGTCTGGCCCGAAAATACCGATTTCGGCCCATTTTTGTCGTGTGGTACGAAAATCGCCCGAAAAGTGCAGATGAAATCGACGTCCGCGAGATCCTTGTAGCATTCTTCTCCTAAATTTATGACTCTGTCTCGGGTTCCGTGTCGGATTTCAAACCCTAGCCATCGTCTGGCCCGAAAATACCGATTTCAGCACATTTTTGTCGGTTGGTACGAAAATCGCCCGAAAAGTCCAGATGAAATCGACGACCGTGAGATCCTTGTAGCATTCTTCTCCTAAACTTATGACTGTGTCTCGGATTCCGTGTCGAATTTCAAACCCTAGCAATCGTCTGGCCCGAAAATACCGTTTTCGGCCCATTTTTGTCGGGTGGTACGAAAATCGCCCGAAAAGTCCAAATGAAATCGACCACCGCGAGATCCTTGTAGCATTCTTCTCCTAAATTTATGACTGTGTCTCGGGTTCCGTGTCGGATTTCAAACCCTAGCCATCGTCTGGCCCGAAAATACTGATTTCGGCCCATTTTTGTCGGGTGGTACGAAAATCGCCCGAAAAGTCCAGATGACTTTGACGACCGCGAGATCCTTGTAGCATTCTTCTATTTAATTTATGGCTGTTTCTCGGGTTCCGTGTCGGATTTCAAACCCTAGCCATTGTCTGACCCGAAAATACCGATTTCGGCCCATTTTTGTCGGGTGGTACGAAAATCACACGAAAAGTCCAGATGAAATCGACGACCGCGAGATCCTTGTAGCATTCTTCTCCAAAATTTATGACTGTGTTTCGGGTTCCGTGTCGGATTTGAAACCCTAGCCATCGTCTGGCCCGAAAATACCCATTTCGGCCCATTTTTGTCGGGTGGTACAAAAATCGCACGAAAAGTCCAGATGAAATCGACGACCGCAAGATCCTTGTAGCATTCTTCTCCAAAATTTATGACTGTGTCTCGGGTTCCGTGTCGGATTTCAAACCCTAGCCATCGTCTGGCCCGAAAATACCGATTTCAGCACATTTTTGTCGGGTGATACGAAAATCGCCCGAAAAGTCCAGATGAAATCGACGACCGTGAGATCCTTGTAGCATTCTTCTCCTAAACTTATGACTGTGTCTCGGATTCCGTGTCGAATTTCAAACCCTAGCAATCGTCTGGCCCGAAAATACCGATTTCGGCCCATTTTTGTCGGGTGGTACGAAAATCGCCCGAAAAGTCCAAATGAAATCGACCACCGCGAGATCCTTGTAGCATTCTTCTCCTAAATTTATGACTGTGTCTCGGGTTCCGTGTCGGATTTCAAACCCTAGCCATCGTCTGGCCCGAAAATACCGATTTCGGCCCATTTTTGTCGGGTGGTACGAAAATCGCCCGAAAAGTCCAGATGAAATCGAAGACAGCGAGATCCTTTTAGCATTCTTCTCCAAAATTTGTGAATGTGTCTCGGGTTCCGTGCCGTATTTCAAACCCTAGCCATCGTCTGGCCCGAAAATACCGATTTCGGCCCATTTTTGTCGGGTGGTACGAAAATCGCCCGAAAAGTGCAGATGAAATCGACGACCGCGAGATCCTTGTAGCATTCTTCTCCTAAATTTATGACTGTGTCTCGGGTTCCATGTCGGATTTCGAACCCTAGCCATCGTCTGGCCCAAAAATACCAATTTCGGCCAATTTTTTTCGGGTGGTACGAAAATCGCCCGAAAAGTCCAGATGAAATCGACGACCGCGAGATCCTTGTAGCATTCTTCTCCTAAATTTATGACTGTGTCTCGGGTTCCGTGTCGGATTTCAAACCCTAGCCATCGTCTGGCCCGAAAGTACCTATTTCGGCCTATTTTTGTCGGAGGTACGAAAATCGCACGAAAAGTCCAGATGAAATCGACGACCGCGAGATCCTTGTAGCATTCTTCTCCTAAATTTATGACTGTGTCTCGGGTTCCGTGTCGGATTTCAAACCCTAGCAATCGTCTGGCCCGAAAATACCGATTTCGGCCCATTTTTGTCGGGTGGTACGAAAATCGCCCGAAAAGTCCAGATGAAATCGACGACCGCGAGATCCTTGTAGCATTCTTCTCTTAAATTTATGACTGTGTCTCGGTTTCCGTGTCGGATTTCAAACCCTAGCCATCGTCTGGCCCGAAAATACCGATTTCGGCTCATTTTTGTCGGGTGGTACAACAATCGCCCTAAAAGTGCTGATGAAATCGACGTCCGCGAGATCCTTGTAGCATTCTTCTCCTAAATTTATGACTCTGTCTCGGGTTCCGTGTCGGATTTCAAACCCTAGCCATCGTTTGGGCTGAAAATACCGATTTCAGCATATTTTGTCGGGTGGTACGGAAATCGCCCGAAAAGTCCAGATGAAATCGATGACCGCGAGATCCTTGTAGCATTCTTCTCCTAAACTTATGACTGTGTCTCGGATTCCGTGTCGGATTTCAAACCCTAGCAATCGTCTGGCCCGAAAATACTGATTTCGGCCCATTTTTGTCGGGTGGTACGAAAATCGCCCGAGAAGTGCAGATGAAATCGACGACCGCGAGATCCTTGTAGAATTCTTCTCCTAAATTTATGACTCTGTCTCGGGTTCCGGGTTGGATTTCAAACCCTAGCCATCGTCTGGCCCGAAAATACCGATTTCGGCCAATTTTTGTCGTGTGGTACGAAAATCGCCCGAAAAGTGCAGATGAAATCGACGTCCGCGAGATCCTTGTAGCATTCTTCTCCTAAATTTATGACTCTGTCTCGTGTTCCGTGTCGGATTTCAAACCCTAGCCATCGTCTGGCCCGAAAATACCGATTTCGGCCCATTTTTGTCGGGTGGTACGAAAATCGCCCGAAAAGTCCAGATGACTTTGACGACCGCGAGATCCTTGTAGCATTCTTCTATTTAATTTATGGCTGTTTCTCGGGTTCCGTGTCGGATTTCAAACCCTAGCCATTGTCTGACCCGAAAATACCGATTTCGGCCCATTTTTGTCGGGTGGTACGAAAATCACACGAAAAGTCCAGATGAAATGGACGACCGCGAGATCCTTGTAGCATTCTTCTCCAAAATTTATGACTGTGTTTCGGGTTCCGTGTCGGATTTGAAACCCTAGCCATCGTCTGGCCCGAAAATACCCATTTCGGCCCATTTTTGTCGGGTGGTACAAAAATCGCACGAAAAGTCCAGATGAAATCGACGACCGCAAGATCCTTGTAGCATTCTTCTCCTAAATTTATGACTCTGTCTCGGGTTCCGTGTCGGATTTCAAACCCTAGCCATCGTTTGGGCTGAAAATACCGATTTCAGCACATTTTTGTCGGGTGGTACGGAAATCGCCCGAAAAGTCCAGATGAAATCGACGACCGCGAGATCCTTGTAGCATTCTTCTCCTAAACTTATTACTGTGTCTCGGATTCCGTGTCGGATTTCAAACCCTAGCAATCGTCTGGCCCGAAAATACTGATTTCGGCCCATTTTTGTCGGGTGGTACGAAAATCGCCCGAGAAGTGCAGATGAAATCGACGACCGCGAGATCCTTGTAGAATTCTTCTCCTAAATTTATGACTCTGTCTCGGGTTCCGGGTTGGATTTCAAACCCTAGCCATCGTCTGGCCCGAAAATACCGATTTCGGCCAATTTTTGTCGTGTGGTACGAAAATCGCCCGAAAAGTGCAGATGAAATCGACGTCCGCGAGATCCTTGTAGCATTCTTCTCCTAAATTTATGACTCTGTCTCGTGTTCCGTGTCGGATTTCAAACCCTAGCCATCGTCTGGCCCGAAAATACCGATTTCGGCCCATTTTTGTCGGGTGGTACGAAAATCGCCCGAAAAGTCCAGATGACTTTGACGACCGCGAGATCCTTGTAGCATTCTTCTATTTAATTTATGGCTGTTTCTCGGGTTCCGTGTCGGATTTCAAACCCTAGCCATTGTCTGACCCGAAAATACCGATTTCGGCCCATTTTTGTCGGGTGGTACGAAAATCACACGAAAAGTCCAGATGAAATGGACGACCGCGAGATCCTTGTAGCATTCTTCTCCAAAATTTATGACTGTGTTTCGGGTTCCGTGTCGGATTTGAAACCCTAGCCATCGTCTGGCCCGAAAATACCCATTTCGGCCCATTTTTGTCGGGTGGTACAAAAATCGCACGAAAAGTCCAGATGAAATCGACGACCGCAAGATCCTTGTAGCATTCTTCTCCAAAATTTATGACTGTGTCTCGGGTTCCGTGTCGGATTTCAAACCCTAGCCATCGTCTGGCCCGAAAATACCGATTTCAGCACATTTTTGTCGGGTGATACGAAAATCGCCCGAAAAGTCCAGATGAAATCGACGACCGTGAGATCCTTGTAGCATTCTTCTCCTAAACTTATGACTGTGTCTCGGATTCCGTGTCGAATTTCAAACCCTAGCAATCGTCTGGCCCGAAAATACCGATTTCGGCCCATTTTTGTCGGGTGGTACGAAAATCGCCCGAAAAGTCCAAATGAAATCGACCACCGCGAGATCCTTGTAGCATTCTTCTCCTAAATTTATGACTGTGTCTCGGGTTCCGTGTCGGATTTCAAACCCTAGCCATCGTCTGGCCCGAAAATACCGATTTCGGCCCATTTTTGTCGGGTGGTACGAAAATCGCCCGAAAAGTCCAGATGACATCGACGACCGCGAGATCCTTGTAGCATTCTTCTATTTAATTTATGGCTGTTTCTCGGGTTCCGTGTCGGATTTCAAACCCTAGCCATTGTCTGGCCCGAAAATACCGATTTCGGCCCATTTTTGTCGGGTGGTACGAAAATCGCACGAAAAGTCCAAATGAAATCGACGACCGCGAGATCCTTGTAGCATTCTTCTCCAAAATTTATGACTGTGTTTCTCGGGTTCCGTGTCGGATTTGAAACCCTAGCCATCGTTTGGCCCGAAAATACCGATTTCGGCCCATTTTTGTCGGGTGGTACGAAAATCGCCCGAAAAGTCCAGATGAAATCGACGACCGCGAGATCCTTGTAGCATTCTTCTCTTAAATTTATGACTGTGTCTCGGTTTCCGTGTCGGATTTCAAACCCTAGCCATCGTCTGGCCCGAAAATACCGATTTCGGCCCATTTTTGTCGGGTTGTAGGAAAATCGCCCGAAAAGTCCAGATGAAATCGACGACCGCGAGATCCTTGTAGCAATCTTCTCCTAAATTTATGACTGTGTCTTGGGTTCCGTGTTGGATTTCAAACCCTAGCCATCGTCTGGCTCGAAAATACCGATTTCTGCCCATTTTTGTCTGGTGGTACGAAAATCGCCCGAGAAGTACAGATGAAATCGACGGCCGCGAGATCCTTGTAGAATTCTTCTCCTGAATTTATGTGTCTCTCTCGGGTTCCGTATTGGATTTCAAACCCTAGCCATCGTCTGGCCCGAAAATACCGATTTCAGCACATTTTTGTCGGGTGGTACGAAAATCGCCCGAAAAGTCCAGATGAAATCGACGACCGCGAGATCCTTGTAGCATTCTTCTCCTAAACTTATGACTGTGTCTCGGATTTCAAACCCTAGCAATCGTCTGGCCCGAAAATACCGATTTCGGTCCATTTTTGTTGGGTGGTACGAAAATCGCCCGAAAAGTCCAAATGAAATCGACCACCGCGAGATCCTTGTAGCATTCTTCTCCTAAATTTATGACTGTGTCTCGGGTTCCGTGTCGGATTTCAAACCCTAGCCATCGTCTGGCCCGAAAATACCGATTTAGGCCCATTTTTGTCGGGTGGTACGAAAATCGCCCGAAAAGTCCAGATGACATCGACGACCGCGAGATCCTTGTAGCATTCTTCTATTTAATTTATGGCTGTTTCTCGGGTTCCGTGTCGGATTTCATACCCTAGCCATTGTCTGGCCCGAAAATACCGATTTCGGCCCATTTTTGTCGGGTGGTACGAAAATCGCACGAAAAGTCCAGATGAAATCGACGACCGCGAGATCCTTGTAGCATTCTTCTCCAAAATTTATGACTGTGTTTCTCGGGTTCCGTGTCGGATTTGAAACCCTA
This sequence comes from Cicer chorassanicum, assembly GCA_037974735.1. Taxonomy (NCBI): domain Eukaryota; kingdom Viridiplantae; phylum Streptophyta; class Magnoliopsida; order Fabales; family Fabaceae; genus Cicer; species Cicer chorassanicum. The sequence goes on along the minus strand of JBBPBP010000878.1, from coordinate 233,699 downwards.
GCCATCGTCTGGCCCGAAAATACCGATTTCGGCCCATTTTTGTCGTGTGGTACGAAAATCGCCCGAAAAGTGCAGATGAAATCGACGACCGCAAGATCCTTGTAGAATTCTTCTCCTAAATTTATGAGTCTGTCTCGGGTTCCGTGTTGGATTTCAAACCCTAGCCATCGTCTAGCCTGAAAATACCGATTTCGGCTCATTTTTGTCGGGTGGTACGACAATCGCCCTAAAAGTGCAGATGAAATCGACGTCCGCGAGATCCTTGTAGCATTCTTCTCCTAAATTTATGACTCTGTCTCGGGTTCCGTGTCGGATTTCAAACCCTAGCCATCGTTTGGGCTGAAAATACCGATTTCAGCATATTTTGTCGGGTGGTACGGAAATCGCCCGAAAAGTCCAGATGAAATCGATGACCGCGAGATCCTTGTAGCATTCTTCTCCTAAACTTATGACTGTGTCTCGGATTCCGTGTCGGATTTCAAACCCTAGCAATCGTCTGGCCCGAAAATACTGATTTCGGCCCATTTTTGTCGGGTGGTACGAAAATCGCCCGAGAAGTGCAGATGAAATCGACGACCGCGAGATCCTTGTAGAATTCTTCTCCTAAATTTATGACTCTGTCTCGGGTTCTGAGTTGGATTTCAAACCCTAGCCATCGTCTGGCCCGAAAATACCGATTTCGGCCCATTTTTGTCGTGTGGTACGAAAATCGCCCGAAAAGTGCAGATGAAATCGACGTCCGCGAGATCCTTGTAGCATTCTTCTCCTAAATTTATGACTCTGTCTCGGGTTCCGTGTCGGATTTCAAACCCTAGCCATCGTCTGGCCCGAAAATACCGATTTCGACCCATTTTTGTCGGGTGGTACGATAATCGCCCGAAAAGTGCAGATGAAATCGACGACCGCGAGATCCTTGTAGCATTCTTCTCTTTAATTTATGACTGTGTCTCGGGTTCCGTGTCGGATTTCAAACCCTAGCCATCGTTTGGCCCGAAAATACCGATTTCGGCCCATTTTTGTCGGGTGGTACGAAAATCGCCCGAAAAGTCCAGATGAAATCGACGACCGCGAGATCCTTGTAGCATTCTTCTCTTAAATTTATGACTGTGTCTCGGTTTCCGTGTCAGATTTCAAACCCTAGCCATCGTCTGGCCCGAAAATACCGATTTCAGCATATTTTGTCGGGTGGTACGGAAATCGCCCGAAAAGTCCAGATGAAATCGACGACCGCGAGATCCTTGTAGCATTCTTCTCCTAAATTTATGACTGTGTCTTGGGTTCCGTGTCCGATTTCAAACCCTAGCCATCGTCTGGCCCGAAAATACCGATTTCGGCCCATTTTTGTCGGGTGGTATGAAAATCGCCCGAGAAGTACAGATGAAATCGACGGCCGCGAGATCCTTGTAGAATTCTTCTCCTAAATTTATGACTCTGTCTCGGGTTCCGGGTTGGATTTCAAACCCTAGCCATCGTCTGGCCCGAAAATACCGATTTCGGCCCATTTTTGTCGGGTGGTACGAAAATCGCCCGAAAAGTGCAGATGAAATCGACGTCCGCGAGATCCTTGTAGCATTCTTCTCCTAAATTTATGACTCTGTCTCGGGTTCCGTGTCGGATTTCAAACCCTAGCCATCGTCTGGCCCGAAAATACCGATTTCAGCACATTTTTGTCGGGTGGTACGAAAATCGCCCGAAAAGTCCAGATGAAATCGACGACCGTGAGATCCTTGTAGCATTCTTCTCCTAAACTTATGACTGTGTCTCGGATTCCGTGTCGAATTTCAAACCCTAGCAATCGTCTGGCCCGAAAATACCGATTTCGGCCCATTTTTGTCGGGTGGTACGAAAATCGCCCGAAAAGTCCAAATGAAATCGACCACCGCGAGATCCTTGTAGCATTCTTCTCCTAAATTTATGACTGTGTCTCGGGTTCCGTGTCGGATTTCAAACCCTAGCCATCGTCTGGCCCGAAAATACCGATTTCGGCCCATTTTTGTCGGGTGGTACGAAAATCGCCCGAAAAGTCCAGATGACATCGACGACCGCGAGATCCTTGTAGCATTCTTCTATTTAATTTATGGCTGTTTCTCGGGTTCCGTGTCGGATTTCAAACCCTAGCCATTGTCTGGCCCGAAAATACCGATTTCGGCCCATTTTTGTCGGGTGGTACGAAAATCGCACGAAAAGTCCAAATGAAATCGACGACCGCGAGATCCTTGTAGCATTCTTCTCCAAAATTTATGACTGTGTTTCTCGGGTTCCGTGTCGGATTTGAAACCCTAGCCATCGTTTGGCCCGAAAATACCGATTTCGGCCCATTTTTGTCGGGTGGTACGAAAATCGCCCGAAAAGTCCAGATGAAATCGACGACTGCGAGATCCTTGTAGCATTCTTCTCTTAAATTTATGACTGTGTCTCGGTTTCCGTGTCGGATTTCAAACCCTAGCCATCGTCTGGCCCGAAAATACCGATTTCGGCTCATTTTTGTCGGGTGGTAAAACAATCGCCCTAAAAGTGCAGATGAAATCGACGTCCGCGAGATCCTTGTAGCATTCTTCTCCTAAATTTATGACTCTGTCTCGGGTTCCGTGTCGGATTTCAAACCCTAGCCATCGTTTGGGCTGAAAATACCGATTTCAGCACATTTTTGTCGGGTGGTACGGAAATCGCCCGAAAAGTCCAGATGAAATCGACGACCGCGAGATCCTTGTAGCATTCTTCTCCTAAACTTATGACTGTGTCTCGGATTCCGTGTCGGATTTCAAACCCTAGCAATCGTCTGGCCCGAAAATACTGATTTCGGCCCATTTTTGTCGGGTGGTACGAAAATCGCCCGAGAAGTGCAGATGAAATCGACGACCGCGAGATCCTTGTAGAATTCTTCTCCTAAATTTATGACTCTGTCTCGGGTTTCGGGTTGGATTTCAAACCCTAGCCATCGTCTGGCCCGAAAATACCGATTTCGGCCAATTTTTGTCGTGTGGTACGAAAATCGCCCGAAAAGTGCAGATGAAATCGACGTCCGCGAGATCCTTGTAGCATTCTTCTCCTAAATTTATGACTCTGTCTCGTGTTCCGTGTCGGATTTCAAACCCTAGCCATCGTCTGGGCCGAAAATACCGATTTCAGCACATTTTTGTCGTGTGGTACGAAAATCGCCCGAAAAGTCCAGATGAAATCGACGACCGTGAGATCCTTGTAGCATTCTTCTCTTAAACTTATGACTGTGTCTCGGATTCCGTGTCTAATTTCAAACCCTAGCAATCGTCTGGCCCGAAAATACCGATTTCGGCCCATTTTTGTCGGGTGGTACGAAAATCGCCCGAAAAGTCCAAATGAAATCGACCACCGCGAGATCCTTGTAGCATTCTTCTCCTAAATTTATGACTCTGTCTCGGGTTCCGTGTCGGATTTCAAACCCTAGCCATCGTTTGGGCTGAAAATACCGATTTCAGCACATTTTTGTCGGGTGGTACGGAAATCGCCCGAAAAGTCCAGATGAAATCGACGACCGCGAGATCCTTGTAGCATTCTTCTCCTAAACTTAT
>JBBPBP010000878.1:201957-217901 GCA_037974735.1 Cicer chorassanicum | reverse complement strand
ATTTCAATCCCTAGCCATCGTCTGGCCCGATAATACCGATTTCGGCCCATTTTTGTCGGGTGGTACGAAAATCGCCCGAAAAGTCCAGATGACATCGACGACCGCGAGATCCTTGTAGCATTCTTCTATTTAATTTATGGCTGTTTCTCGGGTTCCGTGTCGGATTTCAAACCCTAGCCATTGTCTGGCCCGAAAATACCGATTTCGGCCCATTTTTGTCGGGTGGTACTAAAATCGCACGAAAAGTCCAGATGATATCGACGACCGCAAGATCCTTGTAGCATTCTTCTCCTAAATTTATGAGTGTGTCTCGGGTTCCGTGTCGGATTTCACACCCTAGCCATCGTCTGGCCCGAAATTACCGATTTCGCCCCTTTTTGTCGGGTGGTACGAAAATCGCCCGAGAAGTGCAGATGAAATCGACGACCGCGAGATCCTTGTAGAATTCTTCTCCAAAATTTATGTCTGTGTCTCGGGTTCCGTGTCGGATTTCAAACCCTAGCCATCGTCTGGCCCGAAAAATACCGATTCCGGCCCATTTTTGTCGGGTGGTATGAGAATTGTCCGAAAAGTCCAGATGAAATTGACGACGGCGAGAGCCTTGTAGCATTCTTCCCCAAAATTTATGACTGTGTCTCGGGTTCCGTGTCGGATTTCAAACCATAGCCATCTTCTGGCCCGAAAATACCGATTTCAGCCTATTTTTGTCTAGTGGTACGAAAATCGCCAGAAAAGTCCAGATGAAATCGACGACCGCGAGATCCTTGTAGCATTCTTCTCCTAAATTTATGAGTGTGTCTCGGGTTCTGTGTCGGATTTCAAACCCTAGCCATCGTCTGGCCCGAAAATACCGATTTCAGCCCATTTTTGTCGGGTGGTACGAAAATCGCCCGAGAAGTACAGATGAAATCGACGACCGCGAGATCCTTGTAGCATTCTTCTCCTAAACTTATGACTGTGTCTCAGATTCCGTGTCGGATTTCAAACCCTAGCAATCGTCTGGCCCGAAAATACCGATTTCGGCCCATTTTTGTCGGGTGGTACGGAAATCGCCCGAAAAGTCCAGATGAAATCGACGACCGCGAGATCCTTGTAGCATTCTTCTCCTAAACTTATGACTGTGTCTCGGATTCCGTGTCGGATTTCAATCCCTAGCCATCGTCTGGCCCGAAAATACCGATTTCGGCCCATTTTTGTCGTGTGGTACGAAAATCGCCCGAAAAGTGGAGATGAAATCGACGTCCGCGAGATCCTTGTAGCATTCTTCTCCTAAATTTATGAGTGTGTCTCGGGTTCTGTGTCGGATTTCAAACCCTAGCCATCGTCTGGCCCGAAAATACCGATTTCGGCCCATTTTTGTCGGGTGGTACGAATATCGCCCGAGAAGTACAGATGAAATCGACGACCGCGAGATCCTTGTAGAATTCTTCTCCTAAATTTATGAGTCTGTCCTGGGTTCCGTGTTGGATTTCAAACCCTAGCCATCGTCTGGCCTGAAAATACCGATTTCGGCTCATTTTTGTCGAGTGGTACGAAAATCGCCCTAAAAGTGCAGATGAAATCGACGTCCGCGAGATCCTTGTAGCATTCTTCTCCTAAATTTATGACTCTCTCTCGGGTTCCGTGTCGGATTTCAAACCCTAGCCATCGTCTGGCCCGAAAATACCGATTTCAGCACATTTTTGTCGGGTGGTACGGAAATCGCCCGAAAAGTCCAGATGAAATCGACGACCGCGAGATCCTTGTAGCATTCTTCTCCTAAACTTATGACTGTGTATCGGATTTCGTGTCGGATTTCAAATCCTAGCAATCGTCTGGCCCGAAAATACTGATTTCGGCCCATTTTTGTCGGGTGGTACGAAAATCGCCCGAAAAGTCCAAATGAAATCGACCACCGCGAGATCCTTGTAGCATTCTTCTCCTAAATTTATGACTGTGTCTCGGGTTCCGTGTCGGATTTCAAACCCTAGCCATCGTCTGGCCCGAAAATACCGATTTCGGCCCATTTTTGTCGTGTGGTACGAAAACCGCCCGAAAAGTGCAGATGAAATCGACGTCCGCGAGATCCTTGTAGCATTCTTCTCCTAAATTTATGAGTGTGTCTCGGGTTCCGTGTCGGATTTCAAACCCTAGCCATCGTCTGGCCCGAAAATACCGATTTCGGCCCATTTTTGTCGGGTGGTACGAAAATCGCCCGAAAAGTGCAGATGAAATCGACGACCGCGAGATCCTTGTAGCATTCTTCTCTTTAATTTATGACTGTGTCTCGGGTTCCGTGTCGGATTTCAAACCCTAGCCATCGTTTGGCCCGAAAATACCGATTTCGGCCCATTTTTGTCGGGTGGTACGAAAATCGCCCGAAAAGTGCAGATGAAATCGACGACCGCGAGATCCTTGTAGCATTCTTCTTCTAAATTTATGATTGTGCCTCAGGTTCCATGTCAGATTTCAAACCCTAGCCATCGCCTGGCCCGAAAATATCGATTTCGGCCCATTTTTGTTGGGTGGTACGAAAATCGCCCGAAAAGTCCATATGAAACCGATGACTGTGATATCCTTGTGGCATTCTTCTCCAAAATTTATGACTGTGTCTCGGGTTCCGTGTCGGATTTCAAACCCTAGCCATCGTCTGGCCCGAAAATACTGATTTCGGCCCATTTTTGTCGGGTGGTACGAAAATCGCCCAAAAAGTGCAGATGAAATCGACGACCGCGAGATCCTTATAGCATTCTTCTCCTCAATTTATGACTGTGTCTCGGGTTCCATGTCGGATTTCATACCCTAGCCATCGTCTGGCCCGAAAATACCGATTTCGGCCCATTTTTGTCGGGTGGTACGAAAATCGCCCGAAAAGTCCAGATGAAATCGACGACCGCGAGATCCTTGTAGCATTCTTCTCCTAAATTTATGAGTGTGTCTCGGGTTCCGTGTCGGATTTCACACCCTAGCCATCGATTGGCCCGAAAATACCGATTTCGGCCCATTTTTGTCGGGTGGTACGAAAATCGCCCGAGAAGTGCAGATGAAATCGACTACCGCGAGATCCTTGTAGAATTCTTCTCCTAAATTTACGACTCTGTCTCGGGTTCCATGTTGGATTTCAAACCCTAGCCATCGTCTGGCCCGAAAATACCGATTTCGGCCCATTTTTGTCGTGTGGTACGAAAATCGCCCGAAAAGTGCAGATGAAATCGACGTCCGCGAGATCCTTGTAGCATTCTTCTCCTAAATTTATGACTCTGTCTCGGGTTCCGTGTCGGATTTCAAACCCTAGCCATCGTTTGGCCCGAAAATACCGATTTCGACCCATTTTTGTCGGGTGGTACGAAAATCGCCCGAAAAGTGCAGATGAAATCGACGACCGCGAGATCCTTGTAGCATTCTTCTCTTTAATTTATGACTGTGTCTCGGGTTCCGTGTCGGATTTCAAACCCTAGCCATCGTCTGGCCCGAAAATACCGATTTCGGCCCATTTTTGTCGGGTGGTACGAAAATCGCCCGAAAAGTCCAGATGAAATCGACGTCCGCGAGATCCTTGTAGCATTCTTCTCCTAAACTTATGACTGTGTCTCGGATTCCGTGTCGGATTTCAAACCCTAGCAATCGTTTGGCCCGAAAATAACGATTTCGGCCCATTTTTGTCAGGTGGTACGAAAATCGCCCGAACAGTTCAGATGAAATCGACCACCGCGAAATCCTTGTAGCATTCTTCTCCTAAATTTATGACTGTGTCTCGGGTTCCGTGTCGGATTTCAAACCCTAGCAATCGTCTAGCCCGAAAATACCGATTTCAGCCCCTTTTTGTCGGGTGGTACGAAAATTGCCCAAAAAGTCCAGATGAAATCGACGACCGCGAGATCCTTGTAGCATTCTTCTCTTTAATTTATGGCTGTGTCTCGGGTTCCGTGTCGGATTTCAAACCCTAGCCATCGTCTGGCCGGAAAATACTGATTTCGACCCATTTTTGTCGGGTGGTACGAAAATCGCACGAAAAGTCCAGATCAAATCGATGACCGCGAGATCCTTGTAGCATTCTTCTCCAAAATTTCTGACTGTGTCTCGGGTTCCGTGTCGGATTTCAAACCCTAGCCATCGTCTGGCCCGAAAATACCGATTTCGGCCCATTTTTGTCGGGTGGTATGAAAATCGCCCGAAAAGTCCAGATGAAATCGACGACCGCGAGATCCTTGTAGCATTCTTCTCCTAAATTTATGAGTGTGTCTCGGGTTCTGTGTCGGATTTCAAACCCTAGCCATCGTCTGGCCCGAAAATACCGATTTCGGCCCATTTTTGTCGGGTGGTACGAATATCGCCCGAGAAGTACAGATGAAATCGACGACCGCGAGATCCTTGTAGAATTCTTCTCCTAAATTTATGAGTCTGTCCTGGGTTCCGTGTTGGATTTCAAACCCTAGCCATCGTCTGGCCTGAAAATACCGATTTCGGCTCATTTTTGTCGAGTGGTACGAAAATCGCCCTAAAAGTGCAGATGAAATCGACGTCCGCGAGATCCTTGTAGCATTCTTCTCCTAAATTTATGACTCTCTCTCGGGTTCCGTGTCGGATTTCAAACCCTAGCCATCGTCTGGCCCGAAAATACCGATTTCAGCACATTTTTGTCGGGTGGTACGGAAATCGCCCGAAAAGTCCAGATGAAATCGACGACCGCGAGATCCTTGTAGCATTCTTCTCCTAAACTTATGACTGTGTATCGGATTTCGTGTCGGATTTCAAATCCTAGCAATCGTCTGGCCCGAAAATACTGATTTCGGCCCATTTTTGTCGGGTGGTACGAAAATCGCCCGAAAAGTCCAAATGAAATCGACCACCGCGAGATCCTTGTAGCATTCTTCTCCTAAATTTATGACTGTGTCTCGGGTTCCGTGTCGGATTTCAAACCCTAGCCATCGTCTGGCCCGAAAATACCGATTTCGGCCCATTTTTGTCGTGTGGTACGAAAACCGCCCGAAAAGTGCAGATGAAATCGACGTCCGCGAGATCCTTGTAGCATTCTTCTCCTAAATTTATGAGTGTGTCTCGGGTTCCGTGTCGGATTTCAAACCCTAGCCATCGTCTGGCCCGAAAATACCGATTTCGGCCCATTTTTGTCGGGTGGTACGAAAATCGCCCGAAAAGTGCAGATGAAATCGACGACCGCGAGATTCTTGTAGCATTCTTCTCCTTAATTTATGACTGTGTCTCGGGTTCCGTGTCGGATTTCAAACCCTAGCCATCGTCTGGCCCGAAAATACCGATTTCGACCCATTTTTGTCGGGTGGTACGAAAATCGCCCGAAAAGTGCAGATGAAATCGACGACCGCGAGATCCTTGTAGCATTCTTCTCTTTAATTTATGACTGTGTCTCGGGTTCCGTGTCGGATTTCAAACCCTAGCCATCGTTTGGCCCGAAAATACCGATTTCGGCCCATTTTTGTCGGGTGGTACGAAAATCGCCCGAAAAGTCGAGATGAAATCGACGACCGCGAGATCCTTGTAGCATTCTTCTCTTAAATTTATGACTGTGTCTCGGGTTCCGTGTCGGATTTCAAACCCTAGCCATCGTCTGGCCAGAAAATACCGATTTCGGCCCATTTTTGTCGGGTGGTACGAAAATCGCCCGAAAAGTCCAGATGAAATCGACGACCGTGAGATCCTTGTAGCAATCATCTCCTAAATTTATGACTGTGTCTTGGGTTCCGTATCGGATTTCAAACCCTAGCGATGCTTGGCCCGAAAATACCAATTTCTGCCCATTTTTGTCGGGTGGTACGAAAATCGCCCGAGAAGTGCAGATGAAATCGACTACCGCGAGATCCTTGTAGCATTCTTCTCTTTAATTTATGACTGTGTCTCGGGTTCGGTGTCGGATTTCACACCCTAGCCATCGATTGGCCCGAAAATACCGATTTCGGCCCATTTTTGTCGGGTGGTACGATAATCGCCCGAGAAGTGCAGATGAAATCGACTACCGCGAGATCCTTGTAGAATTCTTCTCCTAAATTTACGACTCTGTCTCGGGTTCCATGTTGGATTTCAAACCCTAGCCATCGTTTGGCCCGAAAATACCGATTTCGGCCCATTTTTGTCGTGTGGTACGAAAATCGCCCGAAAAGTGCAGATGAAATCGACGTCCGCGAGATCCTTGTAGCATTCTTCTCCTAAATTTATGACTCTGTCTCGGGTTCCGTGTCGGATTTCAAACCCTAGCCATCGTCTGGCCCGAAAATACTGATTTCGACCCATTTTTGTCGGGTGGTACGAAAATCGCCCGAAAAGTGCAGATGAAATCGACGACCGCGAGATCCTTGTAGCATTCTTCTCTTTAATTTATGACTGTGTCTCGGGTTCCGTGTCGGATTTCAAACCCTAGCCATCGTTTGGCCCGAAAATACCGATTTCGGCCCATTTTTGTCGGGTGGTACGAAAATCGCCCGAAAAGTCCAGATGAAATCGACGACCGCGAGATCCTTGTAGCATTCTTCTCTTAAATTTATGACTGTGTCTCGGGTTCCGTGTTAAATTTCAAACCCTAGCCGTCGTCTGGCCCGAAAATACCGATTTCGGCCCATTTTTGTCGGGTGGTACGAAAATCGCCCGAAAAGTCCAGATGAAATCGACGACCGCGAGATCCTTGTAGCATTCTTCTCCTAAATTTATGACTGTGTCTCGGGTTCCTTGTCGGATTTCAAACCCTAGCCATCGTCTGGCCCGAAAATACCGATTTCGGCCCATTTTTGTCGGGTGGTACGAAAATCGCCCGAAAAGTCCAGATGAAATCGACGGCCGCAAGATCCTTGTAGCATTCTTCTCCTAAATTTATGACTGTGTCTCGGGTTCCGTGTCGGATTTCAAACCCTAGCCATCGTCTGGCCTGAAAGTACCGATTTCGGCCCATTTTTGTGGGGTGGTACGAAAATCGCCCGAAAAGTCCAGATGAAATCGATGACCGCGAGATCCTTGTAGCATTCTTCGCTTAAATTTATGACTCTGTCTCGGGTTCCGTGTCGGATTTCAAACCCTAGCCATCGTCTGGCCCGAAAATACCGATTTCGGCCCATTTTTGTCGGGTGGTACGAAAATCGCACGAAAAGTCTACATGGAATCGACGACCGCGAGATCCTTGTAGCATTCTTCTCCAAAATTTATGACTCTGTCTCGGGTTCCGTGTCGGATTTCAAACCCTAGCCATCGTCTGGCCCGAAAATACCGATTTCAGCCCATTTTTGTCGGGTGGTACGAAAATCGCACGAAAAGTCCAGATGAAATCGACGACCGCAAGATCCTGGTAGCATTCTTTTCCTAAATTTATGACTGTGTCTCGGGTTCCGTGTCGGATTTCAAACCCTAGCCATCGTCTGGCCCGAAAATACCGATTTCGGCCCATTTTTGTCGGGTGGTACGAAAATCGCCCGAAAAGTCCAGATGAAATCCACGACCGCGAGATCCTTGTAGCATTCTTCTCCTAAATTTATGACTGTGTCTCGGGTTCCGTGTCGGATTTCAAACCCTAGCCATCGTCTGGCCCGAAAATACCGATTTCGGCCCATTTTTGTCGGGTGGTACGAAAATCGCACGAAAAGTCCAGATGAAATCGACGACCGCGAGATCCTTGTAGCATTCTTCTCTTAAATTTATGATTGTGTCTCGGGTTCCGTGTCGGATTTCAAACCCTAGCCATCGTCTGGCCCGAAAATACCGATTTCGGCCCATTTTTGTCGGGTGGTATGAAAATCGCCCGAAAAGTCCAGATGAAATCGACGACCGCGAGATCCTTGTAGCATTCTTCTCCTAAATTTATGAGTGTGTCTCGGGTTCTGTGTCGGATTTCAAACCCTAGCCATCGTCTGGCCCGAAAATACCGATTTCGGCCCATTTTTGTCGGGTGGTACGAAAATCGCTCGAGAAGTACAGATGAAATTGACGGCCGCGAGATCCTTGTAGAATTCTTCTCTTAAATTTATGTGTCTGTCTCGGGTTCCGTGTTGGATTTCAAACCCTAGCCATCGTCTGGCCTGAAAATACCGATTTCGGCTCATTTTTGTCGGGTGGTACGAAAATCGCCCGAAAAGTGCAGATGAAATCGACGTCCGCGAGATCCTTGTAGCATTCTTCTCCTAAATTTATGACTCTGTCTCGGGTTCCGTGTCGGATTTCAAACCCTAGCCATCGTCTGGCCCGAAAATACTGATTTCGACCCATTTTTGTCGGGTGGTACGAAAATCGCCCGAAAAGTGCAGATGAAATCGACGACCGCGAGATCCTTGTAGCATTCTTCTCTTTAATTTATGACTGTGTCTCGGGTTCCGTGTCGGATTTCAAACCCTAGCCATCGTTTGGCCCGAAAATACCGATTTCGGCCCATTTTTGTCGGGTGGTACGAAAATCGCCCGAAAAGTCGAGATGAAATCGACGACTGCGAGATCCATGTAGCATTCTTCTCTTAAATTTATGACTGTGTCTCGGGTTCCGTGTCGGATTTCAAACCCTAGCCATCGTCTGGCCAGAAAATACCGATTTCGGCCCATTTTTGTCGGGTGGTACGAAAATCGCCAGAAAAGTCCAGATGAAATCGACGACCGTGAGATCCTTGTAGCAATCATCTCCTAAATTTATGACTGTGTCTTGGGTTCCGTATCGGATTTCAAACCCTAGCGATGCCTGGCCCGAAAATACCGATTTCTGCCCATTTTTGTCGGGTGGTACGAAAATCGCCCGAGAAGTGCAGATGAAATCGATTACCGCGAGATCCTTGTAGCATTCTTCTCTTTAATTTATGACTGTGTCTCGGGTTCCGTGTCGGATTTCACACCCTAGCCATCGATTGGCCCGAAAATACCGATTTCGGCCCATTTTTGTCGGGTGGTACGAAAATCGCCCGAGAAGTGCAGATGAAATCGACTACCGCGTGATCCTTGTAGAATTCTTCTCCTAAATTTACGACTCTGTCTCGGGTTCCATGTTGGATTTCAAACCCTAGCCATCGTTTGACCCGAAAATACCGATTTCGGCCCATTTTTGTCGTGTGGTACGAAAATCGCCCGAAAAGTGCAGATGAAATCGACGTCCGCGAGATCCTTGTAGCATTCTTCTCCTAAATTTATGACTCTGTCTCGGGTTCCGTGTCGGATTTCAAACCCTAGCCATCGTCTGGCCCGAAAATACCGATTTCGGCCCATTTTTGTCGGGTGGTACGAAAATCGCCCGAAAAGTCCAGATGACATCGACGATCGCGAGATCCTTGTAGCATTCTTCTATTTAATTTATGGCTGTTTCTCGGGTTCCGTGTCGGATTTCAAACCCTAGCCATTGTCTGGCCCGAAAATACCGATTTCGGTCCATTTTTGTCGGGTGGTACGAAAATCGCACGAAAAGTCCAGATGAAATCGACGACCGCGAGATCCTTGTAGGATTCTTCTCCAAAATTTATGACTGTGTTTCTCGGGTTCCTGTCGGATTTGAAACCCTAGCCATCGTTTGGCCCGAAAATACCGATTTCGGCCCATTTTTGTCGGGTGGTACGAAAATCGCCCGAAAAGTCCAGATGAAATCGACGACCGCGAGATCCTTGTAGCATTCTTCTCTTAAATTTATGACTGTGTCTCGGTTTCCGTGTCGGATTTCAAACCCTAGCCATCGTCTGGCCCGAAAATACCGATTTCGGCTCATTTTTGTCGGGTGGTACAACAATCGCCCTAAAAGTGCTGATGAAATCGACGTCTGCGAGATCCTTGTAGCATTCTTCTCCTAAATTTATGACTCTGTCTCGGGTTCCGTGTCGGATTTCAAACCCTACCCATCGTTTGGGCTGAAAATACCGATTTCAGCACATTTTTGTCGGGTGGTACGGAAATCGCCCGAAAAGTCCAGATGAAATCGATGACCGCGAGATCCTTGTAGCATTCTTCTCCTAAATTTATGAGTGTGTCTTGGGTTCCGTGTCGGATTTCAAACCCTAGCAATCGTCTGGCCCGAAAATACTGATTTCGGCCCATTTTTGTCGGGTGGTACGAAAATTGCCCGAGAAGTGCAGATGAAATCGACGACCGCGAGATCCTTGTAGCATTCTTCTCTTAAATTTATGACTGTGTCTCGGTTTCCGTGTCGGATTTCAAACCCTAGCCATCGTCTGGCCCGAAAATACCGATTTCGGCTCATTTTTGTCGGGTGGTACAACAATCGCCCTAAAAGTGCTGATGAAATCGACGTCTACGAGATCCTTGTAGCATTCTTCTCCTAAATTTATGACTCTGTCTCGTGTTCCGTGTCGGATTTCAAACCCTAGCCATCGTCTGGCCCGAAAATACCGATTTCAGCACATTTTTGTCGGGTGGTACGAAAATCGCCCGAAAAGTCCAAATGAAATCGACCACCGCGAGATCCTTGTAGCATTCTTCTCCTAAACTTATGACTGTGTCTCGGATTCCGTGTCGGATTTCAAACCCTAGCAATCGTCTGGCCCGAAAATACCGATTTCGGCCCATTTTTGTCGGGTGGTACGAAAATCGCCCGAAAAGTCCAAATGAAATCGACCACCGCGAGATCCTTGTAGCATTCTTCTCCTAAAGTTATGACTGTGTCTCGGGTTCCGTGTCGGATTTCAAACCCTAGCCATCGTCTGGCCCGAAAATACCGATTTCGGCCCTTTTTTGTCGGGTGGTACGAAAATCGCCCGAAAAGTCCAAATGACATCGACGACCGCGAGATCCTGGTAGCATTCTTCTATTTAATTTATGGCTGTTTCTCGGGTTCCGTGTCGGATTTCAAACCCTAGCCATCGATTGGCCCGAAAATACCGATTTAGGCCCATTTTTGTCGGGTGGTACGAAAATCGCCCGAGAAGTGCAGATGAAATCGACTACCGCGAGATCCTTGTAGAATTCTTCTCCTAAATTTACGACTCTGTCTCGGGTTCCATGTTGGATTTCAAACCCTAGCCATCGTTTGGCCCGAAAATACCGATTTCGGCCCATTTTTGTCGTGTGGTACGAAAATCGCCCGAAAAGTGCAGATGAAATCGACGTCCGCGAGATCCTTGTAGCATTCTTCTCCTAAATTTACGACTCTGTCTCGGGTTCCATGTTGGATTTCAAACCCTAGCCATCGTTTGGCCCGAAAATACCGATTTCGGCCCATTTTTGTCGTGTGGTACGAAAATCGCCCGAAAAGTGCAGATGAAATCGACGACCGCGAGATCCTTGTAGCATTCTTCTCCTAAATTTATGAGTGTGTCTCGGGTTCTGTGTCGGATTTCAAACCCTAGCCATCGTCTGGCCCGAAAATACCGATTTCGGCCCATTTTTGTCGGGTGGTACGAAAATCGCCCGAAAAGTCCAGATGAAATCGACGACCGCGAGATCCTTGTAGCATTCTTCTCCTAAATTTATGGCTGTGTCTCGGGTTCCGTGTCGGATTTCAAACCCTAGCCATCGTCTGGCCCGAAAATACCGATTTCGGCCCATTTTTGTCGGGTGGTACGAAAATCGCCCGAAAAGTGCAGATGAAATCGACGACCGCGAGATCCTTGTAGCATTCTTCTCTTTAATTTATGACTGTGTCTCGGGTTCCGTGTCGGATTTCAAACCCTAGCCATCGTTTGGCCCGAAAATACCGATTTCGGCCCATTTTTGTCGGGTGGTACGAAAATCGCCCGAAAAGTCGAGATGAAATCGACGACCGCGAGATCCTTGTAGCATTCTTCTCCTAAATTTATGACTGTGTCTCGGGTTCCGTGTCGGATTTCAAACCCTAGCCATCGTCTAGCCCGAAAATACCGATTTCGGCCCATTTTTGTCGGGTGGTACGAAAATCGCCCGAGAAGTACAGATGAAATCGACGACCGCGAGATCCTTGTAGAATTCTTCTCCTAAATTTATGAGTCTGTCTCGGGTTCCGTGTTGGATTTCAAACCCTAGCCATCGTCTGGCCTGAAAATACCGATTTCGGCTCATTTTTGTCGGGTGGTACGAAAATCGCCCTAAAAGTGCAGATGAAATCGACGTCTGCGAGATCCTTGTAGCATTCTTCTCCTAAATTTATGACTCTGTCTCGAATTCCGTGTCAGATTTCAAACCCTAGCCATCGTGTGGCCCGAAAATACCGATTTCAGCACATTTTTGTCGGGTGGTACGAAAATCGCCTGAAAAGTCCAGATGAAATCGACCACCGCGAAATCCTTGTAGCATTCTTCTCCTAAACTTATGACTGTGTCTCGGATTCCGTGTCGGATTTCAAACCCTAGCAATCGTCTGGCCCGAAAATACTGATTTCGGCCCATTTTTGTCGGGTGGTACGAAAATCGCCTGAAAAGTCCAAATGACATCGACGACCGCGAGATCCTTGTAGCATTCTTCTATTTAATTTATGGCTGTTTCTCGGGTTCCGTGTCGGATTTCAAACCCTAGCCATTGTCTGGCCCGAAAATACCGATTTCGGCCCATTTTTGTCGGGTGGTACGAAAATCGCACGAAAAGTCCAGATGAAATCGACGACCGCGAGATTCTTGTAGCATTCTTCTCCAAAATTTATGACTTTGTCTCGGGTTCCGTGTCGGATTTCAAACCCTAGCCATCGTTTGGCCCGAAAATACCGATTTCGGCCTATTTTTGTCGGGTGGTACGAAAATCGCCCGAAAAGTCCAGATGAAATCGACGACCGCGAGATCCTTGTAGCATTCTTCTCCTAAACTTATGAGTGTGTCTCGGGTTCCGTGTCGGATTTCACACCCTAGCCATCGATTGGCCCGAAAATACCGATTTCGGCCCATTTTTGTCGGGTGGTACGAAAATCGCCCGAGAAGTGCAGATGAAATCGACTACCGCGTGATCCTTGTAGAATTCTTCTCCTAAATTTACGACTCTGTCTCGGGTTCCATGTTGGATTTCAAACCCTAGCCATCGTTTGACCCGAAAATACCGATTTCGGCCCATTTTTGTCGTGTGGTACGAAAATCGCCCGAAAAGTGCAGATGAAATCGACGTCCGCGAGATCCTTGTAGCATTCTTCTCCTAAATTTATGACTCTGTCTCGGGTTCCGTGTCGGATTTCAAACCCTAGCCATCGTCTGGCCCGAAAATACCGATTTCGACCCATTTTTTCGGGTGGTACGAAAGTCGCCCGAAAAGTGCAGATGAAATCGACGACCGCGAGATCCTTGTAGCATTCTTCTCTTTAATTTATGACTGTGTCTTGGGTTCCGTGTCGGATTTCAAACCCTAGCCATCGTTTGGCCCGAAAATACCGATTTCGGCCCATTTTTGTCGGGTGGTACGAAAATCGCCCGAAAAGTCGAGATGAAATCGACGACCGCGAGATCCTTGTAGCATTCTTCTCTTAAATTTATGACTGTGTCTCGGGTTCCGTGTCGGATTTCAAACCCTAGCCATCGTCTGGCCAGAAAATACCGATTTCGTCCAATTTTTGTCGGGTGGTACGAAAATCGCCCGAAAAGTCCAGATGAAATCGACGACCGTGAGATCCTTGTAGCAATCATCTCCTAAATTTATGACTGTGTCTTGGGTTCCGTATCGGATTTCAAACCCTAGCGATGCCTGGCCCGAAAATACCGATTTCTGCCCATTTTTGTCGGGTGGTACGAAAATCGCCCGAGAAGTACAGATGAAATCGACTACCGCGAGATCCTTGTAGCATTCTTCTCTTTAATTTATGACTGTGTCTCGGGTTCCGTGTCGGATTTCACACCCTAGCCATCGATTGGCCCGAAAATACCGATTTCGGCCCATTTTTGTCTGGTGGTACGAAAATCGCCCGAGAAGTGCAGATGAAATCGACTACCGCGAGATCCTTGTAGAATTCTTCTCCTAAATTTACGACTCTGTCTCGGGTTCCATGTTGGATTTCAAACCCTAGCCATCGTTTGGCCCGAAAATACCGATTTCGGCCCATTTTTGTCGTGTGGTACGAAAATCACCCGAAAAGTGCAGATGAAATCGACGTCCGCGAGATCCTTGTAGCATTCTTCTCCTAAATTTATGACTCTGTCTCGGGTTCCGTGTCGGATTTCAAACCCTAGCCATCGTCTGGCCCGAAAATACCGATTTCGACCCATTTTTGTCGGGTGGTACGAAAATCGCCCGAAAAGTGCAGATGAAATCGACGACCGCGAGATCCTTGTAGCATTCTTCTCTTTAATTTATGACTGTGTCTCGGGTTCCGTGTCGGATTTCAAACCTTAGCCATCGTCTGGCCCGAAAATACCGATTTCGGCCCATTTTTGTCGGGTGGTACGAAAATCGCCCGAAAAGTCCAGATGAAATCGACGACCGCGAGATCCTTGTAGCATTCTTCTCTTTAATTTATGGTTGTGTCTCGGGTTCCGTGTCGGATTTCAAACCCTAGCCATCGTCTGGCCCGAAAATACCGATTTCGGCCCATTTTTGTCGGGTGCTACGAAAATCGCCCGAGAAGTGCAGATGAAATCGACGACCGCGAGATCCTTGTAGCATTCTTCTCCTAAATTTATAGCTCTGTCTCGGGTTCCGTGTCGGATTTCAAACCCTAGCCATCGATTGGCCCGAAAATACCGATTTCGGCCCATTTTTGTCGGGTGGTACGAAAATCGCCCGAGAAGTGCAGATAAAATCGACTACCGCGAGATCCTTGTAGAATTCTTCTCCTAAATTTACGACTATTTCTCGGGTTCCATGTTGGATTTCAAACCCTAGCCATCGATTGGCCCGAAAATACCGATTTCGGCCCATTTTTGTCGTGTGGTACGAAAATCGCCCGAAAAGTGCAGATGAAATCGACGTCCGCGAGATCCTTGTAGCATTCTTCTCCTAAATTTATGACTCTGTCTCGGGTTCCGTGTCGGATTTCAAACCCTAGCCATCGTCTGGCCCGAAAATACCGATTTCGACCCATTTTTGTCGGGTGGTACGAAAATCGCCCGAAAAGTGCAGATGAAATCGACGACCGCGAGATCCTTGTAGCATTCTTCTCTTTAATGTATGACTGTGTCTCGGGTTCCGTGTCGGATTTCAAACCCTAGCCATCGTTTGGCTCGAAAATACCGATTTCGGCCCATTTTTGCCGGGTGGTACGAAAATCGCCCGAAAAGTCGAGATGAAATCGACGACCGCGAGATCCTTGTAGCATTCTTCTCTTAAATTTATGACTGTGTCTCGGGTTCCGTGTCGGATTTCAAACCCTAGCCATCGTCTGGCCAGAAAATACCGATTTCGTCCAATTTTTGTCGGGTGGTACGAAAATCGCCCGAAAAGTCCAGATGAAATCGACGACCGTGAGATCCTTGTAGCAATCATCTCCTAAATTTATGACTGTGTCTTGGGTTCCGTATCGGATTTCAAACCCTAGCGATGCCTGGCCCGAAAATACCGATTTCTGCCCATTTTTGTCGGGTGGTACGAAAATCGCCCAAAAGTCCAGATGAAATCAACGACCGCGAGATCGTTGTAGAATTCTTCTCCTAAACTTATGACTGTGTCTCGGGTTCTGTGTCGGATTTCAAACCCTAGCAATCGTCTGGCCCGAAAATACTGATTTCGGCCCATTTTTGTAGGGTGGTACGAAAATCACCCGAAAAGTGCAGATGAAATTGACGTCCGCGAGATCCTTGTAGCATTCTTCTCCTAAATTTATGACTGTGTGTCGGGTTCCGTGTCGGATTTCAAACCCTAGCCATCGTCTGGCCCGAAAATACCGATTTCAGCACATTTTTGTCGGGTGGTACGAAAATCGCCCGAAAAGTCCAGATGAAATCGACCACCGCGAGATCCTTGTAGCTTTCTTCTCCTAAATTTTTGACTGTGTCTCGGGTTCCGTGTCGGATTTCAAACCCTAGCCATCGTCTGGCCCGAAAATACCGATTTCGGCCCATTTTTGTCGGGTGCTACGAAAATCGCCCGAGAAGTGCAGATGAAATCGACGACCGCGAGATCCTTGTAGCATTCTTCTCCTAAATTTAT
>JBBPBP010000878.1:168574-194094 GCA_037974735.1 Cicer chorassanicum | reverse complement strand
GATTTCGGCACATTTTTGTCGGGTGGTACGAAAATCGCACGAAAAGTCCAGATGAAATCGACGACCGCGAGATTCTTGTAGCATTCTTCTCCAAAATTTATGACTGTGTCTCGGGTTCCGTGTCGGATTTCAAACCCTATCCATCGTCTGGCCCGAAAATACCGATTTCGGCCTATTTTGGTCGGGTGGTACGAAAATCGCCCGAAAAGTCCAGATGAAATCGACGACCGCGAGATCCTTGTAGCATTCTTCTCCTAAATTTATGAGTGTGTCTCGGGTTCCGTGTTGGATTTCACACCCTAGCCATCGTCTGGCCCGAAAATACCGATTTCGGCCCATTTTTGTTGGGTGGTACGAATATCGCCCGAGAAGTGCAGATGAAATCGACGTCCGCGAGATCCTTGTAGCATTCTTCTCCTAAATTTATGACTCTGTCTCGGGTTCCGTGTCGGATTTCAAACCCTAGCCATCGTCTGGCCCGAAAATACCGATTTCGACCCATTTTTGTCGGGTGGTACGAAAATCGCCCGAAAAGTGCAGATGAAATCGACGACCGCGAGATCCTTGTAGCATTCTTCTCTTTAATGTATGACTGTGTCTCGGGTTCCGTGTCGGATTTCAAACCCTAGCCATCGTTTGGCTCGAAAATACCGATTTCGGCCCATTTTTGCCGGGTGGTACGAAAATCGCCCGAAAAGTCGAGATGAAATCGACGACCGCGAGATCCTTGTAGCATTCTTCTCTTAAATTTATGACTGTGTCTCGGGTTCCGTGTCGGATTTCAAACCCTAGCCATCGTCTGGCCAGAAAATACCGATTTCGGCCCATTTTTGTCGGGTGGTACGAAAATCGCCCGAAAAGTCCAGATGAAATCGACGACCGCGAGATCCTTGTAGCAATCATCTCCTAAATTTATGACTGTGTCTTGGGTTCCGTATCGGATTTCAAACCCTAGCCATCGCCTGGCCCGAAAATACCGATTTCTGCCCATTTTTGTCGGGTGGTACGAAAATCGTTCTAAAGTCCAGATGAAATCAACGACCGCGAGATCGTTGTAGCATTCTTCTCCTAAACTTATGACTGTGTCTCGGGTTCCGTGTCGGATTTCAAACCCTAGCAATCGTCTGGCCCGAAAATACCGATTTCGGCCCATTTTTGTCGGGTGGTACGAAAATCGCCCGAAAAGTGCAGATGAAATTGACGTCCGCGAGATCCTTGTAGCATTCTTCTCCTAAATTTATGACTGTGTCTCGGGTTCCGTGTCGGATTTCAAACCCTAGCCATCGTCTGGCCCGAAAATACCGATTTCAGCACATTTTTGTCGGGTGGTACGAAAATCGCCCGAAAAGTCCAGATGAAATCGACCACCGCAAGATCCTTGTAGCATTCTTCTCCTAAATTTATGACTGTGTCTCGGGTTCCGTGTCGGATTTCAAACCCTAGCCATCGTCTGGCCCGAAAATACTGATTTCGGCCCATTTTTGTCGGGTGGTACGAAAATCGCCCGAAAAGTCCAGATGACATCGACGACCGCGAGATCCTTGTAGCATTCTTCTATTTAATTTATGGCTGTTTCTCGGGTTCCGTGTCGGATTTCAAACCCTAGCTATTGTTTGGCCCGAAAATACCGATTTCGGCACATTTTTGTCGGGTGGTACGAAAATCGCACGAAAAGTCCAGATGAAATCGACGACCGCGAGATTCTTGTAGCATTCTTCTCCAAAATTTATGACTGTGTCTCGGGTTCCGTGTCGGATTTCAAACCCTAGCCATCGTCTGGCCCGAAAATACCGATTTCGGCCTATTTTTGTCGGGTGGTACGAAAATTCCCCAAAAAGTCCAGATGAAATTGACGACCGCGAGATCCTTGTAGCATTCTTCTCCTAAATTTATGAGTGTGTCTCGGGTTCCGTGTCGGATTTCACACCCTAGCCATCGTCTGGCCCGAAAATACCGATTTCGGCCCATTTTTGTTGGGTGGTACGAATATCGCCCGAGAAGTGCAGATGAAATCGACGACCGCGAGATCCTTGTAGAATTCTTCTCCTAAATTTACGACTCTGTCTCGGGTTCCATGTTGGATTTCAAACCCTAGCCATCGTCTGGTCCGAAAATACCGATTTCGACCCATTTTTGTTGTGTGGGACGAAAATCGCCAGAAAAGTGCAGATGAAATCGACGTCCGCGAGATCCTTGTAGCATTCTTCTCCTAAATTTATGACTCTGTCTCGGGTTCCGTGTCGGATTTCAAACCCTAGCCATCGTCTGGCCCGAAAATACCGATTTCGACCCATTTTTGTCGGGTGGTACGAAAATCGCCCGAAAAGTGCAGATGAAATCGACGACCGCGAGATCCTTGTAGCATTCTTCTCTTTAATTTATGACTGTGTCTCGGGTTCCGTGTCGGATTTCAAACCCTAGCCATCGTTTGGCCCGAAAATATCGATTTCGGCCCATTTTTGTCGGGTGGAACGAAAATCGCCCGAAAAGTCCAGATGAAATCGACGACCGCGAGATCCTTGTAGCATTCTTCTCTTAAATTTATGACTGTGTCTCGGGTTCCGTGTCGGATTTCAAACCCTAGCCATCGTCTGGCCCGAAAATACCGATTTCGACCCATTTTTGTCGGGTGGTACGAAAATCGCCCGAAAAGTGCAGATGAAATCGACGACCGCGAGATCCTTGTAGCATTCTTCTCTTTAATTTATGACTGTGTCTCGGGTTCCGTGTCGGATTTCAAACCTTAGCCATCGTCTGGCCCGAAAATACCGATTTCGGCCCATTTTTGTCGGGTGGTAAAAAAATCGCACAAAAAGTCCAGATGAAATCGACGACCGCGAGATCCATTTAGCATTCTTCTCCAAAATTTATGGCTGTTTCTCGGGTTATGTGTCGGATTTCAAACCCTAGCCATCGTCTGGCCCGAAAATACCGATTTCGGCCTATTTTGGTCGGGTGGTACGAAAATCGCCCGAAAAGTCCAGATGAAATCGACGACCGCGAGATCCTTGTAGCATTCTTCTCCTAAATTTATGAGTGTGTCTCGGGTTCCGTGTCGGATTTCACACCCTAGCCATCGTCTGGCCCGAAAATACCGATTTCGGCCTATTTTTGTTGGGTGGTACGAATATCGCCCCAGAAGTGCAGATGAAATCGACGACCGCGAGATCCTTGTAGCATTCTTCTCTTTAATTTATGACTGTGTCTCGGGTTCCGTGTCGGATTTCAAACCCTAGCCATTGTTTGGCCCGAAAATACCGATTTCGGCCCATTTTTGCCGGGTGGTACGAAAATCGCCCGAAAAGTCGAGATGAAATCGACGACCGCGAGATCCTTGTAGCATTCTTCTCTTAAATTTATGACTGTGTCTCGGGTTCCGTGTCGGATTTCAAACCCTAGCCATCGTCTGGCCAGAAAATACCGATTCCGGCCAATTTTTGTCGGGTGGTACGAAAATCGCCCGAAAAGTCCAGATGAAATCGACGACCGCGAGATCCTTGTAGCAATCATCTCCTAAATTTATGACTGTGTCTTGGGTTCCGTATAGGATTTCAAACCCTAGCCATTGCCTTGCCCGAAAATACCGATTTCTGCCCATTTTTGTCGGGTGGTACGAAAATCGCCCAAAAGTCCAGATGAAATCAACGACCGCGAGATCGTTGTAGCATTCTTCTCCTAAACTTATGACTGTGTCTCGGGTTCCGTGTCGGATTTCAAACCCTAGCAAAAGTCTGGCCCGAAAATACCGATTTCGGCCCATGTTTGTCGGGTGGTACGAAAATCGCCCGAAAAGTGCAGATGAAATTGACGTCCGCGAGATCCTTGTAGCATTCTTCTCCTAAATTTATGACTGTGTCTCGGGTTTCGTGTCGGATTTCAAACCCTAGCCATCGTCTGACCCGAAAATACCGATTTCAGCACATTTTTGTCGGGTGGTACGAAAATCGCCCGAAAAGTCCAGATGACTTTGACGACCGCGAGATCCTTGTAGCATTCTTCTATTTAATTTATGGCTGTTTCTCGGGTTCCGTGTCGGATTTCAAACCCTAGCCATTGTCTGGCCCGAAAATACCGATTTCGGCCCATTTTTGTCGGGTGGTACGAAAATCGCACGAAAAGTCCAGATGAAATCGACGACCGCGAGATCCTTGTAGCATTCTTCTCCAAAATTTATGACTGTGTTTCTCGGGTTCCGTGTCGGATTTGAAACCCTAGCCATCGTTTGGCCCGAAAATACCGATTTCGGCCCATTTTTGTCGGGTGGTACGAAAATCGCCCGAAAAGTCCAGATGAAATCGACGACCGCGAGATCCTTGTAGCATTCTTCTCTTAAATTTATGACTGTGTCTCGGTTTCCGTGTCAGATTTCAAACCCTAGCCATCGTCTGGCCCGAAAATACCGATTTCAGCATATTTTGTCGGGTGGTACGGAAATCGCCCGAAAAGTCCAGATGAAATCGACGACCGCGAGATCCTTGTAGCATTCTTCTCCTAAATTTATGACTGTGTCTTGGGTTCCGTGTCCGATTTCAAACCCTAGCCATCGTCTGGCCCGAAAATACCGATTTCGGCCCATTTTTGTCGGGTGGTATGAAAATCGCCCGAGAAGTACAGATGAAATCGACGGCCGCGAGATCCTTGTAGAATTCTTCTCCTAAATTTATGACTCTGTCTCGGGTTCCGGGTTGGATTTCAAACCCTAGCCATCGTCTGGCCCGAAAATACCGATTTCGGCCCATTTTTGTCGGGTGGTACGAAAATCGCCCGAAAAGTGCAGATGAAATCGACGTCCGCGAGATCCTTGTAGCATTCTTCTCCTAAATTTATGACTCTGTCTCGGGTTCCGTGTCGGATTTCAAACCCTAGCCATCGTCTGGCCCGAAAATACTGATTTCGACCCATTTTTGTCGGGTGGTACGAAAATCGCCCGAAAAGTGCAGATGAAATCGACGACCGCGAGATCCTTGTAGCATTCTTCTCTTTAATTTATGACTGTGTCTCGGGTTCCGTGTCGGATTTCAAACCCTAGCCATCGTTTGGCCCGAAAATACCGATTTCGGCCCATTTTTGCCGGGTGGTACGAAAATCGCCCGAAAAGTCGAGATGAAATCGACGACCGCGAGATCCTTGTAGCATTCTTCTCTTAAATTTATGACTGTGTCTCGGGTTCCGTGTCGGATTTCAAACCCTAGCCATCGTCTGGCCAGAAAATACCGATTCCGGCCCATTTTTGTCGGGTGGTACGAAAATCGCCCGAAAAGTCCAGATGAAATCGACGACCGCGAGATCCTTGTAGCAATCATCTCCTAAATTTATGACTGTGTCTTGGGTTCCGTATCGGATTTCAAACCCTAGCCATTGCCTTGCCCGAAAATACCGATTTCTGCCCATTTTTGTCGGGTGGTACGAAAATCGCCCAAAAGTCCAGATGAAATCAACGACCGCGAGATCGTTGTAGCATTCTTCTCCTAAACTTATGACTGTGTCTCGGGTTCCGTGTCGGATTTCAAACCCTAGCAATCGTCTGGCCCGAAAAAACCGATTTCGGCCCATTTTTGTCGGGTGGTACGAAAATCACCCGAAAAGTGCAGATGAAATTGACGTCCGCGAGATCCTTGTAGCATTCTTCTCCTAAATTTATGACTGTGTCTCGGGTTCCGTGTCGGATTTCAAACCCTAGCCATCGTCTGACCCGAAAATACCGACTTCAGCACATTTTTGTCGGGTGGTACGAAAATCGCCCGAAAAGTCCAGATGAAATCGACCACCGCGAGATCCTTGTAGCATTCTTCTCCTAAATTTATGACTGTGTCTCGGGTTCCGTGTCGGATTTCAAACCCTAGCCATCGTCTGGCCAGAAAATACCGATTTCGGCCCATTTTTGTCGGGTGGTACGAAAATCGCCCGAAAAGTCCAGATGAAATCGACGACCGCGAGATCCTTGTAGCAATCATCTCCTAAATTTATGACTGTGTCTTGGGTTCCGTATCGGATTTCAAACCCTAGCCATCGCCTGGCCCGAAAATACCGATTTCTGCCCATTTTTGTCGGGTGGTACGAAAATCGTTCTAAAGTCCAGATGAAATCAACGACCGCGAGATCGTTGTAGCATTCTTCTCCTAAACTTATGACTGTGTCTCGGGTTCCGTGTCGGATTTCAAACCCTAGCAATCGTCTGGCCCGAAAATACCGATTTCGGCCCATTTTTGTCGGGTGGTACGAAAATCGCCCGAAAAGTGCAGATGAAATTGACGTCCGCGAGATCCTTGTAGCATTCTTCTCCTAAATTTATGACTGTGTCTCGGGTTCCGTGTCGGATTTCAAACCCTAGCCATCGTCTGGCCCGAAAATACCGATTTCAGCACATTTTTGTCGGGTGGTACGAAAATCGCCCGAAAAGTCCAGATGAAATCGACCACCGCGAGATCCTTGTAGCATTTTTCTCCTAAATTTATGATTGTGTCTCGGGTTCCGTGTCGGATTTCAAACCCTAGCCATCGTCTGGCCCGAAAATACTGATTTCGGCCCATTTTTGTCGTGTGGTACGAAAATCGCCCGAAAAGTCCAGATGACATCGACGACCGCGAGATCCTTGTAGCATTCTTCTATTTAATTTATGGCTGTTTCTCGGGTTCCGTGTCGGATTTCAAACCCTAGCCATTGTTTGGCCCGAAAATACAGATTTCGGCACATTTTTGTCGGGTGGTACGAAAATCGCACGAAAAGTCCAGATGAAATCGACGACCGCGAGATTCTTGTAGCATTCTTCTCCAAAATTTATGACTGTGTCTCGGGTTCCGTGTCGGATTTCAAACCCTAGCCATCGTCTGGCCCGAAAATACCGATTTCGGCCTATTTTTGTCGGGTGGTACGAAAATTCCCCAAAAAGTCCAGATGAAATTGACGACCGCGAGATCCTTGTAGCATTCTTCTCCTAAATTTATGAGTGTGTCTCGGGTTCCGTGTCGGATTTCACACCCTAGCCATCGTCTGGCCCGAAAATACCGATTTCGGCCCATTTTTGTTGGGTGGTACGAATATCGCCCGAGAAGTGCAGATGAAATCGACGACCGCGAGATCCTTGTAGAATTCTTCTCCTAAATTTACGACTCTGTCTCGGGTTCCATGTTGGATATCAAACCCTAGCCATCGTCTGGCCCGAAAATACCGATTTCGACCCATTTTTGTTGTGTGGTACGAAAATCGCCCGAAAAGTGCAGATGAAATCGACGTCCGCGAGATCCTTGTAGCATTCTTCTCCTAAATTTATGACTCTGTCTCGGGTTCCGTGTCGGATTTCAAACCCTAGCCATCGTCTGGCCCGAAAATACCGATTTCGACCCATTTTTGTCGGGTGGTACGAAAATCGCCCGAAAAGTGCAGATGAAATCGACGACCGCGAGATCCTTGTAGCATTCTTCTCTTTAATTTATGACTGTGTCTCGGGTTCCGTGTCGGATTTCAAACCTTAGCCATCGTCTGGCCCGAAAATACCGATTTCGGCCCATTTTTGTCGGGTGGTAAAAAAATCGCACAAAAAGTCCAGATGAAATCGACGACCGCGAGATCCATTTAGCATTCTTCTCCAAAATTTATGGCTGTTTCTCGGGTTATGTGTCGGATTTCAAACCCTAGCCATCGTCTGGCCCGAAAATACCGATTTCGGCCTATTTTGGTCGGGTGGTACGAAAATCGCCCGAAAAGTCCAGATGAAATCGACGACCGCGAGATCCTTGTAGCATTCTTCTCCTAAATTTATGAGTGTGTCTCGGGTTCCGTGTCGGATTTCACACCCTAGCCATCGTCTGGCCCGAAAATACCGATTTCGGCCTATTTTTGTTGGGTGGTACGAATATCGCCCGAGAAGTGCAGATGAAATCGACGACCGCGAGATCCTTGTAGCATTCTTCTCTTTAATTTATGACTGTGTCTCGGGTTCCGTGTCGGATTTCAAACCCTAGCCATTGTTTGGCCCGAAAATACCGATTTCGGCCCATTTTTGCCGGGTGGTACGAAAATCGCCCGAAAAGTCGAGATGAAATCGACGACCGCGAGATCCTTGTAGCATTCTTCTCTTAAATTTATGACTGTGTCTCGGGTTCCGTGTCGGATTTCAAACCCTAGCCATCGTCTGGCCAGAAAATACCGATTCCGGCCAATTTTTGTCGGGTGGTACGAAAATCGCCCGAAAAGTCCAGATGAAATCGACGACCGCGAGATCCTTGTAGCAATCATCTCCTAAATTTATGACTGTGTCTTGGGTTCCGTATAGGATTTCAAACCCTAGCCATTGCCTTGCCCGAAAATACCGATTTCTGCCCATTTTTGTCGGGTGGTACGAAAATCGCCCAAAAGTCCAGATGAAATCAACGACCGCGAGATCGTTGTAGCATTCTTCTCCTAAACTTATGACTGTGTCTCGGGTTCCGTGTCGGATTTCAAACCCTAGCAACCGTCTGGCCCGAAAAAACCGATTTCGGCCCATTTTTGTCGGGTGGTACGAAAATCACCCGAAAAGTGCAGATGAAATTGACGTCCGCGAGATCCTTGTAGCATTCTTCTCCTAAATTTATGACTGTGTCTCGGGTTCCGTGTCGGATTTCAAACCCTAGCCATCGTCTGACCCGAAAATACCGATTTCAGCACATTTTTGTCGGGTGGTACGAAAATCGCCCGAAAAGTCTAGATGAAATCGACCACCGCGAGATCCTTGTAGCATTCTTCTCCTAAATTTATGACTGTGTCTCGGGTTCCGTGTCGGATTTCAAACCCTAGCCATCGTCTAAGCCTGAAAATACCGATTTTGGCCCATTTTTGTCGGGTGGTACGAAAATCGACCGAAAAGTCCAGATGAAATCGACGACCTCGAGATCCTTGTAGCATTCTTCTCTTTAATTTATGGCTGTGTCTCGGGTTCCGTGTCAGATTTCAAACCCTAGCCATCGTCTGACCCGAAAATTCCGATTTCGGCCCATTTTTGTCGGGTGGTTCGAAAATCGCCCGAAAAGTCCAGATGAAATCGACGACCGCGAGATCCTTGTAGCATTCTTCTCCTAAATTTATGATTGTGTCTCGGGTTCCGTGTCGGATTTCAAACCCTAGCCATCGTCTGGCCCGAAAATACCAATTTCTGCCCATTTTTGTCGGGTTGTACGAAAATCGCCCGAAAAGTCCAGATGAAATCACCAACCACGAGATCCTTGTAGCATTCTTCTCTTAAATTTATGACTGTGTCTCGGGTTCCATGTCGGATTTCAAACCCTAGCCATCGTCTGGCCCGAAAATACCAATTTCGGCCCATTTTTGTCGGGTGGTTCGAAAATCGCCCGAAAAGTCCAGATGAAATCGACGACCGCGAGATCATTGTAGCATTCTTCTCCTAAATTTATGACTGTGTCTCGGGTTCCGTGTCGGATTTCAAACCCTAGCCATCGTCTGGCCCGAAAATACCGATTTCGGCCCATTTTTGTCGGGTGGTACGAAAATCGCCCGAAAAATGCAGATGAAATCGACGACCGCGAGATCCTTGTAGCATTCTTCTCCAAAATTTATGACTGTGTCTCGGGTTCCGTGTCGGATTTCAAACCCTAGCCATCGTCTGGCCCGAAAATACCGATTTCGGCCTATTTTTGTCGGGTGGTACGAAAATCGCCCGAAAAGTCCAGATGAAATCGACGACCGCGAGATCCTTGTAGCATTCTTCTCCTAAATTTATGAGTGTGTCTCGGGTTCCGTGTCGTATTTCACACCCTAGCCATCGATTGGCCCGAAAATACCGATTTCGGCCCATTTTTGTCGGGTTGTACGAAAATCGCCCGAGAAGTGCAGATGAAATCGACTACCGCGAGATCCTTGTAGAATTCTTCTCCTAAATTTACGACTCTGTCTCGGGTTCCATGTTGGATTTCAAACCCTAGCCATCGTCTGGCCCGAAAATACCGATTTCGGCCCATTTTTGTCGTGTGGTACGAAAATCGCCCGAAAAGTGCAGATGAAATCGACGTCCGCGAGATTCTTGTAGCATTCTTCTCCTAAATTTATGACTCTGTCTCGGGTTCCGTGTCGGATTTCAAACCCTAGCCATCGTCTGGCCCGAAAATACCGATTTCGACCCATTTTTGTCGGGTGGTACGAAAATCGCCCGAAAAGTGCAGATGAAATCGACGACCGCGAGATCCTTGTAGCATTCTTCTCTTTAATTTATGACTGTGTCTCGGGTTCCGTGTCGGATTTCAAACCCTAGCCATCGTTTGGCCCGAAAATACCGATTTCGGCCCATTTTTGCCGGGTGGTACGAAAATCGCCCGAAAAGTCGAGATGAAATCGACGACCGCGAGATCCTTGTAGCATTCTTCTCTTAAATTTATGACTGTGTCTCGGGTTCCGTGTCGGATTTCAAACCCTAGCCATCGTCTGGCCAGAAAATACCGATTCCGGCCCATTTTTGTCGGGTGGTACGAAAATCGCCCGAAAAGTCCAGATGAAATCGACGACCGCGAGATCCTTGTAGCAATCATCTCCTAAATTTATGACTGTGTCTTGGGTTCCGTATCGGATTTCAAACCCTAGCCATTGCCTTGCCCGAAAATACCGATTTCTGCCCATTTTTGTCGGGTGGTACGAAAATCGCCCAAAAGTCCAGATGAAATCAACGACCGCGAGATCGTTGTAGCATTCTTCTCCTAAACTTATGACTGTGTCTCGGGTTCCGTGTCGGATTTCAAACCCTAGCAATCGTCTGGCCCGAAAAAACCGATTTCGGCCCATTTTTGTCGGGTGGTACGAAAATCACCCGAAAAGTGCAGATGAAATTGACGTCCGCGAGATCCTTGTAGCATTCTTCTCCTAAATTTATGACTGTGTCTCGGGTTCCGTGTCGGATTTCAAACCCTAGCCATCGTCTGACCCGAAAATACCGATTTCAGCACATTTTTGTCGGGTGGTACGAAAATCGCCCGAAAAGTCTAGATGAAATCGACCACCGCGAGATCCTTGTAGCATTCTTCTCCTAAATTTATGACTGTGTCTCGGGTTCCGTGTCGGATTTCAAACCCTAGCCATCGTTTGGCCCGAAAATACCGATTTCGGCCCATTTTTGTCGGGTGGTACGAAAATCGCCCGAAAAGTCCAGATGACATCGACGACCGCGAGATCCTTGTAGCATTCTTCTATTTAATTTATGGATGTTTCTCGGGTTCCGTATCGGATTTCAAACCCTAGCCATTGTTTGGCCCGAAAATACCGATTTCGGCACATTTTTGTCGGGTGGTACGAAAATCGCACGAAAAGTCCAGATGAAATCGACGACCGCGAGATTCTTGTAGCATTCTTCTCCAAAATTTATGACTGTGTCTCAGGTTCCGTGTCGGATTTCAAACCCTATCCATCGTCTTGCCCGAAAATACCGATTTCGGCCTATTTTTGTCGGGTGGTACGAAAATCGCCCGAAAAGTCCAGATGAAATCGACGACCGCGAGATCCTTGTAGCATTCTTCTCCTAAATTTATGAGTGTGTCTCGGGTTCCGTGTCGGATTTCAAACCCTAGGCATCGTCTGGCCCGAAAATACCGATTTCGGCCCATTTTTGTTGGGTGGTACGAATATCGCCCGAGAAGTGCAGATGAAATCGACGACCGCGAGATCCTTGTAGAATTCTTCTCCTAAATTTACGACTCTGCCTCGGGTTCCATGTTGGATATCAAACCCTACCCATCGTCTGGCCCGAAAATTCCGATTTCGACCCATTTTTGTTGTGTGGTACGAAAATCGCCCGAAAAGTGCAGATGAAATCGACGTCCGCGAGATCCTTGTAGCATTCTTCTCCTAAATTTATGACTCTGTCTCGGGTTCCGTGTCGGATTTCAAACCCTAGCCATCGTCTGGCCCGAAAATACCGATTTCGACCCATTTTTGTCGGGTGGTACGAAAATCGCCCGAAAAGTGCAGATGAAATCGACGACCGCGAGATCCTTGTAGCATTCTTCTCTTTAATTTATGACTGTGTCTCGGGTTCCGTGTCGGATTTCAAACCCTAGCCATCGTTTGGCCCGAAAATACCGATTTCGGCCCATTTTTGCCGGGTGGTACGAAAATCGCCCGAAAAGTCGAGATGAAATCGACGACCGCGAGATCCTTGTAGCATTCTTCTCTTAAATTTATGACTGTGTCTCGGGTTCCGTGTCGGATTTCAAACCCTAGCCATCGTCTGGCCAGAAAATACCGATTCCGGCCCATTTTTGTCGGGTGGTACGAAAATCGCCCGAAAAGTCCAGATGAAATCGACGACCGCGAGATCCTTGTAGCAATCATCTCCTAAATTTATGACTGTGTCTTGGGTTCCGTATCGGATTTCAAACCCTAGCCATTGCCTTGCCCGAAAATACCGATTTCTGCCCATTTTTGTCGGGTGGTACGAAAATCGCCCAAAAGTCCAGATGAAATCAACGACCGCGAGATCGTTGTAGCATTCTTCTCCTAAACTTATGACTGTGTCTCGGGTTCCGTGTCGGATTTCAAACCCTAGCAATCGTCTGGCCCGAAAAAACCGATTTCGGCCCATTTTTGTCGGGTGGTACGAAAATCACCCGAAAAGTGCAGATGAAATTGACGTCCGCGAGATCCTTGTAGCATTCTTCTCCTAAATTTATGACTGTGTCTCGGGTTCCGTGTCGGATTTCAAACCCTAGCCATCGTCTGACCCGAAAATACCGATTTCAGCACATTTTTGTCGGGTGGTACGAAAATCGCCCGAAAAGTCCAGATGAAATCGACCACCGCGAGATCCTTGTAGCATTTTTCTCCTAAATTTATGATTGTGTCTCGGGTTCCGTGTCGGATTTCAAACCCTAGCCATCGTCTGGCCCGAAAATACTGATTTCGGCCCATTTTTGTCGTGTGGTACGAAAATCGCCCGAAAAGTCCAGATGACATCGACGACCGCGAGATCCTTGTAGCATTCTTCTATTTAATTTATGGCTGTTTCTCGGGTTCCGTGTCGGATTTCAAACCCTAGCCATTGTTTGGCCCGAAAATACAGATTTCGGCACATTTTTGTCGGGTGGTACGAAAATCGCACGAAAAGTCCAGATGAAATCGACGACCGCGAGATTCTTGTAGCATTCTTCTCCAAAATTTATGACTGTGTCTCGGGTTCCGTGTCGGATTTCAAACCCTAGCCATCGTCTGGCCCGAAAATACCGATTTCGGCCTATTTTTGTCGGGTGGTACGAAAATCGCCCGAAAAGTCCAGATGAAATCGACGACCGCGAGATCCTTGTAGCATTCTTCTCCTAAATTTATGAGTGTGTCTCGGGTTCCGTGTCGGATTTCACACCCTAGCCATCGTCTGGCCCGAAAATACCGATTTCGGCCCATTTTTGTTGGGTGGTACGAATATCGCCCGAGAAGTGCAGATGAAATCGACGACCGCGAGATCCTTGTAGAATTCTTCTCCTAAATTTACGACTCTGTCTCGGGTTCCATGTTGGATATCAAACCCTAGCCATCGTCTGGCCCGAAAATACCGATTTCGACCCATTTTTGTTGTGTTGTACGAAAATCGCCCGAAAAGTGCAGATGAAATCGACGTCCGCGAGATCCTTGTAGCGTTCTTCTCCTAAATTTATGACTCTGTCTCGGGTTCCGTGTCGGATTTCAAACCCTAGCCATCGTCTGGCCCGAAAATACCGATTTCGACCCATTTTTGTCGGGTGGTACGAAAATCGCCCGAAAAGTGCAGATGAAATCGACGACCGCGAGATCGTGGTAGCATTCTTCTCCTAAACTTATGACTGTGTCTCGGGTTCCGTGTCGGATTTTAAACCCTAGCCATCGTTTGGCCCGAAAATACCGATTTCGGCCCATTTTTGCCGGGTGGTACGAAAATCGCCCGAAAAGTGCAAATGAAATCGACCACCGCGAGATCCTTGTAGCATTCTTCTCCTAAATTTATGACTGTGTCTCGGGTTCCGTGTCGGATTTCAAACCCTAGCCATCGTCTTGCCCGAAAATACTGATTTCGGCCCATTTTTGTCGGGTGGTACGAAAATCGCCCGAAAAGTCCAGATGAAATCGACGACCGCGAGATCCTTGTAGCATTCTTCTCTTTAATTTATGGTTGTGTCTCGGGTTCCGTGTCGGATTTCAAACCATAGCCATCGTCAAGCCCGAAAATACCGATTTTGGCCCATTTTTGTCGGGTGCTACGAAAATCGCCCGAGAAGTGCAGATGAAATCGACGACCGCGAGATCCTTGTAGCATTCTTCTCCTAAATTTATGACTCTGTCTCGGGTTCCGTGTCGGATTTCAAACCCTAGCCATCGTCTGGCCCGAAAATACCGATTTCGGCCCATTTTTGTCGGGTGGTACGAAAATCGCACGAAAAGTCCAGATGAAATCGACGACCGCGAGATCCTTTTAGCATTCTTCTCCTAAATTTATGATGTGTCTCGGGTTCCGTGTTGGATTTCAAACCCTAGCCATCGTCTGGCCCGAAAATACCAATTTCGGCCCATTTTTGTCGGGTGGTACGAAAATCGCACGAAAAGTGCAGATGAATTCGACGACCGCGAAATCCTTGTAGCATTCTTCTCCTAAATTTATGTGTCTGTCTCGGGTTCCGTGTTGGATTTCAAACCCTAGCCATCGTCTGGCCTGAAAATACCGATTTCGGCCCATGTTTGTCGAGTGCTACGAAAATCGCCCGAGAAGTGCAGATAAAATCGACGACCGCGAGATCCTTGTAGAATTCTTCTCCTAAATTTATGACTCTGTCTCGGGTTCCGTGTCGGATTTGAAACCCAAGCCATCGTCTGGCCCGAAAATACCGATTTCGGCCCATTTTTGTCGGGTGCTACGAAAATCGCCCGAGAAGTGCAGATGAAATCGACGACCGCGAGATCCTTGTAGCATTCTTCTCCTAAATTTATGTCTCTGTCTCGGGTTCCGTGTCGGATTTCAAACCCTAGCCATCGTCTGGCCCGAAAATACCGATTTCAGCCCATTTTTGTCGGGTGGTAAAAAAATCGCACAAAAAGTCCAGATGAAATCGACGACCGCGAGATCCATTTAGCATTCTTCTCCAAAATTTATGGCTGTTTCTCGGGTTATGTGTCGGATTTCAAACCCTAGCCATCGTCTGGCCCGAAAATACCGATTTCGACCCATTTTTGTCGGGTGGTACGAAAATCGCCCGAAAAGTGCAGATGAAATCGGCGACCGCGAGATTCTTGTAGCATTCTTCTCCAAAATTTATGACTGTGTCTCGGGTTCCGTGTCGGATTTCAAACCCTAGCCATCGTCTGGCCCGAAAATACCGATTTCGGCCTATTTTTGTCGGGTGGTACGAAAATCGCCCGAAAAGTCCAGATGAAATCGACGACCGCGAGATCCTTGTAGCATTCTTCTCCTAAATTTATGAGTGTGTCTCGGGTTCCGTGTCGGATTTCACACCCTAGCCATCGTCTGGCCCGAAAATACCGATTTCGGCCCATTTTTGTTGGGTGGTACGAATATCGCCCGAGAAGTGCAGATGAAATCGACGACCGCGAGATCCTTGTAGAATTCTTCTCCTAAATTTACGACTCTGTCTCGGGTTCCATGTTGGATATCAAACCCTAGCCATCGTCTGGCCCGAAAATACCGATTTCGACCCATTTTTGTCGGGTGGTACGAAAATCGCCCGAAAAGTGCAGATGAAATCGACGTCCGCGAGATCCTTGTAGCATTCTTCTCCTAAATTTATGACTCTGTCTCGGGTTCCGTGTCGGATTTCAAACCCTAGCCATCGTCTGGCCCGAAAATACTGATTTCGACCCATTTTTGTCGGGTGGTACGAAAATCGCCCGAAAAGTGCAGATGAAATCGACGACCGCGAGATCCTTGTAGCATTCTTCTCTTTAATTTATGACTGTGTCTCGGGTTCCGTGTCGGATTTCAAACCCTAGCCATCGTTTGGCCCGAAAATACCGATTTCGGCCCATTTTTGCCGGGTGGTACGAAAATCGCCCGAAAAGTCGAGATGAAATCGACGACCGCGAGATCCTTGTAGCATTCTTCTCTTAAATTTATGACTGTGTCTCGGGTTCCGTGTCGGATTTCAAACCCTAGCCATCGTCTGGCCAGAAAATACCGATTCCGGCCCATTTTTGTCGGGTGGTACGAAAATCGCCCGAAAAGTCCAGATGAAATCGACGACCGCGAGATCCTTGTAGCAATCATCTCCTAAATTTATGACTGTGTCTTGGGTTCCGTATCGGATTTCAAACCCTAGCCATTGCCTTGCCCGAAAATACCGATTTCTGCCCATTTTTGTCGGGTGGTACGAAAATCGCCCAAAAGTCCAGATGAAATCAACGACCGCGAGATCGTTGTAGCATTCTTCTCCTAAACTTATGACTGTGTCTCGGGTTCCGTGTCGGATTTCAAACCCTAGCAATCGTCTGGCCCGAAAAAACCGATTTCGGCCCATTTTTGTCGGGTGGTACGAAAATCACCCGAAAAGTGCAGATGAAATTGACGTCCGCGAGATCCTTGTAGCATTCTTCTCCTAAATTTATGACTGTGTCTCGGGTTCCGTGTCGGATTTCAAACCCTAGCCATCGTCTGACCCGAAAATACCGACTTCAGCACATTTTTGTCGGGTGGTACGAAAATCGCCCGAAAAGTCCAGATGAAATCGACCACCGCGAGATCCTTGTAGCATTCTTCTCCTAAATTTATGACTGTGTCTCGGGTTCCGTGTCGGATTTCAAACCCTAGCCATCGTCTGGCCAGAAAATACCGATTTCGGCCCATTTTTGTCGGGTGGTACGAAAATCGCCCGAAAAGTCCAGATGAAATCGACGACCGCGAGATCCTTGTAGCAATCATCTCCTAAATTTATGACTGTGTCTTGGGTTCCGTATCGGATTTCAAACCCTAGCCATCGCCTGGCCCGAAAATACCGATTTCTGCCCATTTTTGTCGGGTGGTACGAAAATCGTTCTAAAGTCCAGATGAAATCAACGACCGCGAGATCGTTGTAGCATTCTTCTCCTAAACTTATGACTGTGTCTCGGGTTCCGTGTCGGATTTCAAACCCTAGCAATCGTCTGGCCCGAAAATACCGATTTCGGCCCATTTTTGTCGGGTGGTACGAAAATCGCCCGAAAAGTGCAGATGAAATTGACGTCCGCGAGATCCTTGTAGCATTCTTCTCCTAAATTTATGACTGTGTCTCGGGTTCCGTGTCGGATTTCAAACCCTAGCCATCGTCTGGCCCGAAAATACCGATTTCAGCACATTTTTGTCGGGTGGTACGAAAATCGCCCGAAAAGTCCAGATGAAATCGACCACCGCGAGATCCTTGTAGCATTTTTCTCCTAAATTTATGATTGTGTCTCGGGTTCCGTGTCGGATTTCAAACCCTAGCCATCGTCTGGCCCGAAAATACTGATTTCGGCCCATTTTTGTCGGGTGGTACGAAAATCGCCCGAAAAGTCCAGATGACATCGACGACCGCGAGATCCTTGTAGCATTCTTCTATTTAATTTATGGCTGTTTCTCGGGTTCCGTGTCGGATTTCAAACCCTAGCCATTGTTTGGCCCGAAAATACCGATTTCGGCACATTTTTGTCGGGTGGTACGAAAATCGCACGAAAAGTCCAGATGAAATCGACGACCGCGAGATTCTTTTAGCATTCTTCTCCAAAATTTATGACTGTGTCTCGAGTTCCGTGTCGGATTTCAAACCCTAGCCATCGTCTGGCCCGAAAATACCGATTTCGGCCTATTTTTGTCGGGTGGTACGAAAATCGCCCGAAAAGTCCAGATGAAATTGACGACCGCGAGATCCTTGTAGCATTCTTCTCCTAAATATATGAGTGTGTCTCGGGTTCCGTGTCGGATTTCACACCCTAGCCATCGTCTGGCCCGAAAATACCGATTTCGGCCCATTTTTGTTGGGTGGTACGAATATCGCCCGAGAAGTGCAGATGAAATCGACGACCGCGAGATCCTTGTAGAATTCTTCTCCTAAATTTACGACTCTATCTCGGGTTCCATGTTGGATATCAAACCCTAGCCATCGTCTGGCCCGAAAATACCGATTTCGACCCATTTTTGTTGTGTGGTACGAAAATCGCCCGAAAAGTGCAGATGAAATCAACGTCCGCGAGATCCTTGTAGCATTCTTCTCCTAAATTTATGACTCTGTCTCGGGTTCCGTGTCGGATTTCAAACCCTAGCCATCGTCTGGCCCGAAAATACCGATTTCGACCCATTTTTGTCGGGTGGTACGAAAAACGCCCGAAAAGTGCAGATGAAATCGACGACCGCGAGATCCTTGTAGCATTCTTCTCTTTAATTTATGACTGTGTCTCGGGTTCCGTGTCGGATTTCAAACCTTAGCCATCGTCTGGCCCGAAAATACCGATTTCGGCCCATTTTTGTCGGGTGGTACGAAAATCGCCCGAAAAGTCCAGATGAAATCGACGACCGCGAGATCCTTGTAGCATTCTTCTCCTATATTTATGACTGTGTCTCGGGTTCCGTGTAGGATTTCAAACCCTAGCCATCGTCTGGCCCGAAAATACCGATTTCGGCCCATTTTTGTCGGGTGGTACGAAAATCGCCCGAAAAGTCCAGATGAAATCGACGACCGCGAGATCCTTGTAGCATTCTTCTCCTAAATTTATGAGTGTGTCTCGGGTTCCGTGTCGGATTTCACACCCTAGCCATCGATTGGCCCGAAAATACCGATTTCGGCCCATTTTTGTCGGGTGGTACGAAAATCGCCCGAGAAGTGCAGATGAAATCGACTACCGCGAGATCCTTGTAGAATTCTTCTCCTAAATTTACGACTCTGTCTCGGGTTCCATGTTGGATTTCAAACCCTAGCCATCGTCTGGCCCGAAAATACCGATTTCGGCCCATTTTTGTCGGGTGGTACGAAAATCGCCCGAAAAGTGCAGATGAAATTGACGTCCGCGAGATCCTTGTAGCATTTTTCTCCTAAATTTATGATTGTGTCTCGGGTTCCGTGTCGGATTTCAAACCCTAGCCATCGTCTGGCCCGAAAATACTGATTTCGGCCCATTTTTGTCGGGTGGTACGAAAATCGCCCGAAAAGTCCAGATGACATCGACGACCGCGAGATCCTTGTAGCATTCTTCTATTTAATTTATGGCTGTTTCTCGGGTTCCGTGTCGGATTTCAAACCCTAGCCATTGTTTGGCCCGAAAATACAGATTTCGGCACATTTTTGTCGGGTGGTACGAAAATCGCACGAAAAGTCCAGATGAAATCGACGACCGCGAGATTCTTGTAGCATTCTTCTCCAAAATTTATGACTGTGTCTCGGGTTCCGTGTCGGATTTCAAACCCTAGCCATCGTCTGGCCCGAAAATACCGATTTCGGCCTATTTTTGTCGGGTGGTACGAAAATTCCCCAAAAAGTCCAGATGAAATTGACGACCGCGAGATCCTTGTAGCATTCTTCTCCTAAATTTATGAGTGTGTCTCGGGTTCCGTGTCGGATTTCACACCCTAGCCATCGTCTGGCCCGAAAATACCGATTTCGGCCCATTTTTGTTGGGTGGTACGAATATCGCCCGAGAAGTGCAGATGAAATCGACGACCGCGAGATCCTTGTAGAATTCTTCTCCTAAATTTACGACTCTGTCTCGGGTTCCATGTTGGATTTCAAACCCTAGCCATCGTCTGGTCCGAAAATACCGATTTCGACCCATTTTTGTTGTGTGGGACGAAAATCGCCAGAAAAGTGCAGATGAAATCGACGTCCGCGAGATCCTTGTAGCATTCTTCTCCTAAATTTATGACTCTGTCTCGGGTTCCGTGTCGGATTTCAAACCCTAGCCATCGTCTGGCCCGAAAATACCGATTTCGACCCATTTTTGTCGGGTGGTACGAAAATCGCCCGAAAAGTGCAGATGAAATCGACGACCGCGAGATCCTTGTAGCATTCTTCTCTTTAATTTATGACTGTGTCTCGGGTTCCGTGTCGGATTTCAAACCTTAGCCATCGTCTGGCCCGAAAATACCGATTTCGGCCCATTTTTGTCGGGTGGTACGAAAATCGCCCGAAAAGTCCAGATGAAATCGAAGACCGCGAGATCCTTGTAGCATTCTTCTCTTAAATTTATGACTGTGTCTCGGGTTCCGTGTCGGATTTCAAACCCTATCCATCGTCTGGCCCGAAAATACCGATTTCGGCCCATTTTTGTCGGGTGGTACGAAAATCGCCCGAAAAGTCCAGATGAAATCGACGACCGCGAGATCCTTGTAGCTATCTTCTCTTAAATTTATGATTGTGTCTCGGGTTCCGTTTCGGATTTCAAACCCTAGCCATCGTCTGGCCCGAAAATACCGATTTCGGCCCATTTTTTTCGAGTGGTACGAAAATCGCCCGAAAAGTCCAGATGAAATCGATGACCTCGAAATCCATGTAGCATTCTTCTCCTAAATTTATGACTGTGTCTCGGGTTCCGTGTCGGATTTCAAACCCTAGCCATCGTCTGGCCCGAAAATACCGATTTCGGCCCATTTTTGTCGGGTGGTACGAAAATCGCCCGAAAAGTCCAGATGAAATCGATGACCGCGAGATCCTTGTGGCATTCTTCGCCAAAATTTATGACTGTGTCTCGGGTTCCGTGTCGGATTTCAAACCCTAGCCATCGTCTGGCCCGAAAATACCAATTTCGACCCATTTTTATCGGGTGGTACGAAAATCGCCCGAAAAGTCCAGATGAAATCGATGACCGCAACATTCTTGTGGCATTCTATTCCAAAATTTATGACTGTGTCTCGGGTTCCGTGTCGGATTTCAAACCCTAGCCATTGTCTGGCCCGAAAATACCAATTTCGGCACATTTTTGTCGGGTGGTACGAAAATCGCCCGAAAGGTCCAGATGAAATCGATGACCGCAAGATCCTTGTGGCATTCTTTTCCAAAATTTATGACTTTGTCTCGGGTTCCGTGTCGGATTTCAAACCCTAGCCATCGTCTGGCCCGAAAATACCGATTTCGACCCATTTTTGTCGAGTGGTACGAAAATCGCCCGAAAAGTCCAGATGAAATCACCGACCGCGAGATCCTTGTGGTGTTCTTCTCCAAAATTTATGACTGTGTCTCGGGTTCCGTGTCGGATTTCAAACCCTAGCCATCGTCTGGCCCGAAAATACCGATTTCGGCCCATTTTTGTCGGGTGGTACGAAAATCGCCCGAAAAGTCCAGATGAAATCGACGACCGCGAGATCCTAGTAGCATTCTTCTCCTAAATTTATGACTGTGTCTCGGGTTCCGTGTCGGATTTCAAACCCTAGCCATCGTCTGGCCCGAAAATACCGATTTCGGCCCATTTTTGTCGGGTGGTACGAAAATCGCCCGAAAAGTGCAGATGAAATCGACCACCGCGAGATCCTTGTAGCATTCTTCTCCTAAATTTATGACTGTGTCTCGGGTTCCGTGTCGGATTTCAAACCCTAGCCATCGTCTTGCCCGAAAATACCGATTTCGGCCCATTTTTGTCGGGTGGTACGAAAATCGCCCGAAAAGTCCAGATGAAATCGACGACCGCGAGATCCTTGTAGCATTCTTCTCTTTAATT
Organism: Cicer chorassanicum; assembly: GCA_037974735.1. Classification (NCBI taxonomy): domain Eukaryota; kingdom Viridiplantae; phylum Streptophyta; class Magnoliopsida; order Fabales; family Fabaceae; genus Cicer; species Cicer chorassanicum. The sequence goes on along the minus strand of JBBPBP010000878.1, from coordinate 172,488 downwards.
TATGGTTGTGTCTCGGGTTCCGTGTCGGATTTCAAACCCTAGCCATCGTCAAGCTCGAAAATACCGATTTTGGCCCATTTTTGTCGGGTGCTACGAAAATCGCCCGAGAAGTGCAGATGAAATCGACGACCGCGAGATCCTTGTAGCATTCTTCTCCTAAATTTATGACTCTGTCTCGGGTTCCGTGTCGGATTTCAAACCCTAGCCATCGTCTGGCCCGAAAATACCGATTTCGGCCCATTTTTGTCGGGTGGTACGAAAATCGCACGAAAAGTCCAGATGAAATCGACGACCGCGAGATCCTTTTAGCATTCTTCTCCTAAATTTATGATGTGTCTCGGGTTCCGTGTTGGATTTCAAACCCTAGCCATCGTCTGGCCCGAAAATACCAATTTCGGCCCATTTTTGTCGGGTGGTACGAAAATCGCACGAAAAGTGCAGATGAATTCGACGACCGCGAAATCCTTGTAGCATTCTTCTCCTAAATTTATGTGTCTGTCTCGGGTTCCGTGTTGGATTTCAAACCCTAGCCATCGTCTGGCCTGAAAATACCGATTTCGGCCCATGTTTGTCGAGTGCTACGAAAATCGCCCGAGAAGTGCAGATAAAATCGACGACCGCGAGATCCTTGTAGAATTCTTCTCCTAAATTTATGACTCTGTCTCGGGTTCCGTGTCGGATTTGAAACCCAAGCCATCGTCTGGCCCGAAAATACCGATTTCGGCCCATTTTTGTCGGGTGCTACGAAAATCGCCCGAGAAGTGCAGATGAAATCGACGACCGCGAGATCCTTGTAGCATTCTTCTCCTAAATTTATGTCTCTGTCTCGGGTTCCGTGTCGGATTTCAAACCCTAGCCATCGTCTGGCCCGAAAATACCGATTTCAGCCCATTTTTGTCGGGTGGTAAAAAAATCGCACAAAAAGTCCAGATGAAATCGACGACCGCGAGATCCATTTAGCATTCTTCTCCAAAATTTATGGCTGTTTCTCGGGTTATGTGTCGGATTTCAAACCCTAGCCATCGTCTGGCCCGAAAATACCGATTTCGACCCATTTTTGTCGGGTGGTACGAAAATCGCCCGAAAAGTGCAGATGAAATCGGCGACCGCGAGATTCTTGTAGCATTCTTCTCCAAAATTTATGACTGTGTCTCGGGTTCCGTGTCGGATTTCAAACCCTAGCCATCGTCTGGCCCGAAAATACCGATTTCGGCCTATTTTTGTCGGGTGGTACGAAAATCGCCCGAAAAGTCCAGATGAAATCGACGACCGCGAGATCCTTGTAGCATTCTTCTCCTAAATTTATGAGTGTGTCTCGGGTTCCGTGTTGTATTTCACACCCTAGCCATCGATTGGCCCGAAAATACCGATTTCGGCCCATTTTTGTCGGGTTGTACGAAAATCGCCCGAGAAGTGCAGATGAAATCGACTACCGCGAGATCCTTGTAGAATTCTTCTCCTAAATTTACGACTCTGTCTCGGGTTCCATGTTGGATTTCAAACCCTAGCCATCGTCTGGCCCGAAAATACCGATTTCGGCCCATTTTTGTCGTGTGGTACGAAAATCGCCCGAAAAGTGGAGATGAAATCGACGTCCGCGAGATCCTTGTAGCATTCTTCTCCTTAATTTATGACCTTGTCTCGGGTTCCGTGTCGGATTTCAAACCCTAGCCATCGTCTGGCCCGAAAATACCGATTTCGACCCATTTTTGTCGGGTGGTACGAAAATCGCCCGAAAAGTGCAGATGAAATCGACGACCGCGAGATCCTTGTAGCATTCTTCTCTTAAATTTATGACTGTGTCTCGGGTTCCGTGTCGGATTTCAAACCCTAGCCATCGTCTGGCCAGAAAATACCGATTTCGGCCCATTTTTTTCGGGTGGTACGAAAATCACCCGAAAAGTCCAGATGAAATCGACGACCGCGAGATCCTTGTAGCAATCATCTCCTAAATTTATGACTGTGTCTTGGGTTCCGTATCGGATTTCAAACCCTAGCCATCGCCTGGCCCGAAAATACCGATTTCTTTTCATTTTTGTCGGGTGGTACGAAAATCGTTCTAAAGTCCAGATGAAATCAACGACCGCGAGATCGTTGTAGCATTCTTCTCCTAAACTTATGACTGTGTCTCGGGTTCCGTGTCGGATTTCAAACCCTAGCAATCGTCTGGCCCGAAAATACCGATTTCGGCCCATTTTTGTCGGGTGGTACGAAAATCGCCCGAAAAGTGCAGATGAAATTGACGTCCGCGAGATCCTTGTAGCATTCTTCTCCTAAATTTATGACTGTGTCTCGGGTTCCGTGTCGGATTTCAAACCCTAGCCATCGTCTGGCCCGAAAATACCGATTTCAGCACATTTTTGTCGGGTGGTACGAAAATCGCCCGAAAAGTCCAGATGAAATCGACCACCGCAAGATCCTTGTAGCATTCTTCTCCAAAATTTATGACTGTGTCTCGGGTTCCGTGTCGGATTTCAAACCCTAGCCATCGTCTGGCCAGAAAATACCGATTTCGGCCCATTTTTGTCGGGTGGTACGAAAATCGCCCGAAAAGTCCAGATGAAATCGACGACCGCGAGATCCTTGTAGCAATCATCTCCTAAATTTATGACTGTGTCTTGGGTTCCGTATCGGATTTCAAACCCTAGCCATCGCCTGGCCCGAAAATACCGATTTCTGCCCATTTTTGTCGGGTGGTACGAAAATCGTTCTAAAGTCCAGATGAAATCAACGACCGCGAGATCGTTGTAGCATTCTTCTCCTAAACTTATGACTGTGTCTCGGGTTCCGTGTCGGATTTCAAACCCTAGCAATCGTCTGGCCCGAAAATACCGATTTCGGCCCATTTTTGTCGGGTGGTACGAAAATCGCCCGAAAAGTGCAGATGAAATTGACGTCCGCGAGATCCTTGTAGCATTCTTCTCCTAAATTTATGACTCTGTCTCGGGTTCCGTGTCGGATTTGAAACCCAAGCCATCGTCTGGCCCGAAAATACCGATTTCGGCCCATTTTTGTCGGGTGCTACGAAAATCGCCCGAGAAGTGCAGATGAAATCGACGACCGCGAGATCCTTGTAGCATTCTTCTCCTAAATTTATGTCTCTGTCTCGGGTTCCGTGTCGGATTTCAAACCCTAGCCATCGTCTGGCCCGAAAATACCGATTTCAGCCCATTTTTGTCGGGTAGTAAAAAAATCGCACAAAAAGTCCAGATGAAATCGACGACCGCGAGATCCATTTAGCATTCTTCTCCAAAATTTATGGCTGTTTCTCGGGTTATGTGTCGGATTTCAAACCCTAGCCATCGTCTGGCCCGAAAATACCGATTTCGACCCATTTTTGTCGGGTGGTACGAAAATCGCCCGAAAAGTGCAGATGAAATCGGCGACCGCGAGATTCTTGTAGCATTCTTCTCCAAAATTTATGACTGTGTCTCGGGTTCCGTGTCGGATTTCAAACCCTAGCCATCGTCTGGCCCGAAAATACCGATTTCGGCCTATTTTTGTCGGGTGGTACGAAAATCGCCCGAAAAGTCCAGATGAAATCGACGACCGCGAGATCCTTGTAGCATTCTTCTCCTAAATTTATGAGTGTGTCTCGGGTTCCGTGTCGTATTTCACACCCTAGCCATCGATTGGCCCGAAAATACCGATTTCGGCCCATTTTTGTCGGGTGGTACGAAAATCGCCCGAGAAGTGTAGATGAAATCGACTACCGCGAGATCCTTGTAGAATTCTTCTCCTAAATTTACGACTCTGTCTCGGGTTCCATGTTTGATTTCAAACCCTAGCCATCGTCTGGCCCGAAAATACCGATTTCGGCCCATTTTTGTCGTGTGGTACGAAAATCGCCCGAAAAGTGCAGATGAAATCGACGTCCGCGAGATCCTTGTAGCATTCTTCTCCTAAATTTATGA
>JBBPBP010000878.1:90343-104568 GCA_037974735.1 Cicer chorassanicum | reverse complement strand
AAATCGGTATTTTCGGGCCAGACGATGGCTAGGGTTTGAAATCCGACACGGAACCTGAGACACAGTCATAAATTTAGGAGAAGAATGCTACAAGGATCTCGCGGACGTCGATTTTATCTGCACTTTTCGGGCGATTTTCGTACCACCCGACAAAATTGCGCCGAAATCGGTATTTTCGGGCCAGACGATGGCTAGGGTTTGAAATCCGACACGGAACCCGAGACAGAGTCATAAATTTAGGAGAAGAATTCTACAAAGATCTCGCGGTCGTTGATTTCATCTGCACTTCTCGGGCGATTTTCGTACCACCCGACAAAAATGTGCCGAAATCGGTATTTTCGGGCCAGACGATGGCTAGGGTGTGAAATCCGACACGGAACCCGAGACACACTCATAAATTTTGGAGAAGAATGCTACAAGGATCTCGCGGTCGTCGATTTTATCTGCACTTTTCGGGCAATTTTCGTACCACCCGACAAAAATGGGCCGAAATCGGTATTTTCGGGCCAGACAATGGCTAGGGTTTGAAATCCGACACGGAACTCGAGACACAATCAGTAATTTTGGAGAAGAATGCTTCAAGGATCTCGCGGTCGTCAATTTCATCTGGACTTTTTGGGCGATTTTCGTACCACCCGACAAAAATGGGCCGAAATCGGTATTTTTGGGCCAGACGATGGCTAGGGTGTGAAATCCGACACGGAACCCGAGACACACTCATAAATTTTGGAGAAGAATGCTACAAGGATCTCGCGGTCGTCGATTTTATCTGCACTTTTCGGGCAATTTTCGTACCACCCGACAAAAATGGGCCGAAATCGGTATTTTTGGGCCAGACAATGGCTAGGGTTTGAAATCCGACACGGAACTCGAGACACAATCAGTAATTTTGGAGAAGAATGCTACAAGGATCTCGCGGTCGTCAATTTCATCTGGACTTTTTGGGCGATTTTCGTACCACCCGACAAAAATGGGCCGAAATCGGTATTTTCGGGCCAGACGATGGCTAGGGTTTGAAATTCGACACGGAACCCGAGAAAGAGTCATAAATTTAGGACAAGAATGCTACAAGGATCTCGCGGTCGTCGATTTCATCTGCACTTTTCGGGCGATTTTCGTACCACCCGATAAAAATGGGACGAAATCGGTATTTTCGGGCCAGACGATGGCTAGGGTTTGAAATCCGACACGGAACCCGAGACAGAGTCATAAATTTAGGAGAAGAATTCTACAAAGATCTCATGGTCTTCGATTTCATCTGCACTTCTCGGGCGATTTTCGTAGCACCCGACAAAAATGGGCCGAAATTGGTATTTTCGGGCCAGACGATGGCTAGGGTTTGAAATCCGACACGGAACCCGAGACACACTCATAAATTTTGGAGAAGAATGCTACAAGGATCTCGCGGTCGTCGATTTCATCTGCACTTCTCGGGCGATTTTCGTACCACCCGACAAAAATGGGCCGAAATCAGAATTTTCGGGCCAGACGATGGCTAGGGTTTGAAATCCGACACGAAACCCGAGACACAGTCATAAATTTTGGAGAAGAATGCTACAAGGATCTCGCGTTCGTCGATTTCATCTGGACTTTTCGTGCGATTTTTTGTACCACTCGACAAAAATGGGCCGAAATTGGTATTTTTGGGCCAGACGATGGCTAGGGTTTGAAATCCGACACGGAACCCGAGAAACAGCCATAAATTAAGGAGAAGAATGCTACAACGATCTCGCGGACGTCGATTTCATCTGCACTTTTCGGGCGATTTTCGTACCACCCGACAAAAATGGGCCAAAATCGGTATTTTCGGGCTAGACGATGGCTAGGGTTTGAAATCCAACACGGAACCCGAGACAGACACATAAATTTAAGAGAAGAATGCTACAAGGATCTCGCAGCCGTCGCTTTCATCTGCACTTTTCGGGCGATTTTCGTACCACCCGACAAAAATGGGCCGAAATCGGTATTTTTGGGCCAGACGATGGCTAGGGTTTGAAATTCGACACGGAACCCGAGACAGAGTCATAAATTTAGGACAAGAATGCTACAAGGATCTCGCGGTCGTCGATTTCATCTGCACTTTTCGGGCGATTTTCGTACCACCCGATAAAAATGGGACGAAATCGGTATTTTCGGGCCAGACGATGGCTAGGGTTTGAAATCCGACACGGAACCCGAGACAGAGTCATAAATTTAGGAGAAGAATTCTACAAAGATCTCGCGGTCGTTGATTTCATCTGCACTTCTCGGGCGATTTTCGTACCACCCGACAAAAATGGGCCGAAATCGGTATTTTCGGGCCAGACGATGGCTAGGGTGTGAAATCCGACACGGAACCCGAGACACACTCATAAATTTTGGAGAAGAATGCTACAAGGATCTCGCGGTCGTCGATTTCATCTGCACTTTTCGGGCAATTTTCGTACCACCCGACAAAAATGGGCCGAAATCGGTATTTTCGGGCCAGACAATGGCTAGGGTTTGAAATCCGACACGGAACTCGAGACACAATCAGTAATTTTGGAGAAGAATGCTACAAGGATCTCGCGGTCGTCAATTTCATCTGGACTTTTTGGGCGATTTTCGTACCACCCAACAAAAATGGGCCGAAATCGGTATTTTCGGGCCAGACGATGGCTAGGGTTTGAAATTCGACACGCAACCCGAGAAAGAGTCATAAATTTAGGACAAGAATGCTACAAGGATCTCGCGGTCGTCGATTTCATCTGCACTTTTCGGGCGATTTTCGTACCACCCGATAAAAATGGGACGAAATCGGTATTTTCGGGCCAGACGATGGCTAGGGTTTGAAATCCGACACGGAACCCGAGACAGAGTCATAAATTTAGGAGAAGAATTCTACAAAGATCTCATGGTCTTCGATTTCATCTGCACTTCTCGGGCGATTTTCGTAGCACCCGTCAAAAATGGGCCGAAATTGGTATTTTCGGGCCAGACGATGGCTAGGGTTTGAAATCCGACACGGAACCCGAGACACACTCATAAATTTTGGAGAAGAATGCTACAAGGATCTCGCGGTCGTCGATTTCATCTGCACTTCTCGGGCGATTTTCGTACCACCCGACAAAAATGGGCCGAAATCAGAATTTTCGGGCCAGACGATGGCTAGGGTTTGAAATCCGACACGAAACCCGAGACACAGTCATAAATTTTGGAGAAGAATGCTACAAGGATCTCGCGTTCGTCGATTTCATCTGGACTTTTCGTGCGATTTTTTGTACCACTCGACAAAAATGGGCCGAAATTGGTATTTTTGGGCCAGACGATGGCTAGGGTTTGAAATCCGACACGGAACCCGAGAAACAGCCATAAATTAAGGAGAAGAATGCTACAACGATCTCGCGGACGTCGATTTCATCTGCACTTTTCGGGCGATTTTCGTACCACCCGACAAAAATGGGCCAAAATCGGTATTTTCGGGCTAGACGATGGCTAGGGTTTGAAATCCAACACGGAACCCGAGACAGACACATAAATTTAAGAGAAGAATGCTACAAGGATCTCGCAGCCGTCGCTTTCATCTGCACTTTTCGGGCGATTTTCGTACCACCCGACAAAAATGGGCCGAAATCGGTATTTTTGGGCCAGACGATGGCTAGGGTTTGAAATTCGACACGGAACCCGAGACAGAGTCATAAATTTAGGACAAGAATGCTACAAGGATCTCGCGGTCGTCGATTTCATCTGCACTTTTCGGGCGATTTTCGTACCACCCGATAAAAATGGGACGAAATCGGTATTTTCGGGCCAGACGATGGCTAGGGTTTGAAATCCGACACGGAACCCGAGACAGAGTCATAAATTTAGGAGAAGAATTCTACAAAGATCTCCCGGTCGTTGATTTCATCTGCACTTCTCGGGCGATTTTCGTACCACCCGACAAAAATGGGCCGAAATCGGTATTTTCGGGCCAGATGATGGCTAGGGTGTGAAATCCGACACGGAACCCGAGACACACTCATAAATTTTGGAGAAGAATGCTACAAGGATCTCGCGGTCGTCGATTTTATCTGCACTTTTCGGGCAATTTTCGTACCCCCCGACAAAAATGGGCCGAAATCGGTATTTTCGGGCCAGACAATGGCTAGGGTTTGAAATCCGACACGGAACTCGAGACACAATCAGTGATTTTGGAGAAGAATGCTACAAGGATCTCGCGGTCGTCAATTTCATCTGGACTTTTTGGGCGATTTTCGTACCACCCGACAAAAATGGGCCGAAATCGGTATTTTCGGGCCAGACGATGGCTAGGGTTTGAAATCCGACACGGAACCCGAGACAGAGTCATAAATTTAGGAGAAGAATGCTACAACGATCTCGCGGACGTCGATTTCATCTGCATTTTTCGGGCGATTTTCGTACCACCCGACAAAAATCGGCCGAAATCGGTATTTTCGGGCCAGACGATGGCTAGGGTTTGAAATCCAACACGGAACCCGAGACAGACACATAAATTTAAGAGAAGAATGCTACAAGGATCTCGCAGCCGTCGCTTTCATCTGCACTTTTCAGGCGATTTTCGTACCACCCGACAAAAATGGGCCGAAATCGGTATTTTTGGGCCAGACGATGGCTAGGGTTTGAAATTCGACACGGAACCCGAGAAAGAGTCATAAATTTAGGACAAGAATGCTACAAGGATCTCGCGGTCGTCGATTTCATCTGCACTTTTCGGGCGATTTTCGTACCACCCAATAAAAATGGGACGAAATCGGTATTTTCGGGCCAGACGATGGCTAGGGTTTGAAATCCGACACGGAACCCGAGACAGAGTCATAAATTTAGGAGAAGAATTCTACAAAGATCTCGCGGTCGTTGATTTCATCTGCACTTCTCGGGCGATTTTCGTACCACCCGACAAAAATGGGCCGAAATCGGTATTTTCGGGCCAGACGATGGCTAGGGTGTGAAATCCGACACGGAACCCGAGACACACTCATAAATTTTGGAGAAGAATGCTACAAGGATCTCGCGGTCGTCGATTTTATCTGCACTTTTCGGGCAATTTTCGTACCACACGACAAAAATGGGCCGAAATCGGTATTTTCGGGCCAGACAATGGCTAGGGTTTGAAATCCGACACGGAACTCGAGACACAATCAGTAATTTTGGAGAAGAATGCTACAAGGATCTCGCGGTCGTCAATTTCATCTGGACTTTTTGGGCGATTTTTGTACCACCCGACAAAATTGGGCCGAAATCGGTATTTTCGGGCCAGACGATGGCTAGGGTTTGAAATCCGACACGGAACCCGAGACAGAGTCATAAATTTAGGAGAAGAATGCTACAACGATCTCGCGGACGTCGATTTCATCTGCACTTTTCGGGCGATTTTCGTACCACCCGACAAAAATGGGCCGAAATCGGTATTTTCGGGCCAGACGATGGCTAGGGTTTGAAATCCAACACGGAACCCGAGACAGACACATAAATTTAAGAGAAGAATGCTACAAGGATCTCGCAGCCGTCGCTTTCATCTGCACTTTTCGGGTGATTTTCGTACCACCCGACAAAAATGGGCCGAAATCGGTATTTTCGGGCTTGACGATGGCTAGGGTTTAAAATCTGACACGGAACGCGAGACACAGTCATAAATTTTGGAGAAGAATGCTACAAGGATCTCGCGGTCGTCGATTTCATATGGACTTTTCGGGCGATTTTTGTACCACTCTACAAAAATGGGCCTAAATCGGTATTTTCGGGCCAGACGATGGCTAGGGTTTGAAATCCGACACGGAACCTGAGACACAGTCATAAATTTAGGAGAAGAATGCTACAAGGATCTCGCGGACGTCGATTTTATCTGCACTTTTCGGGCGATTTTCGTACCACCCGACAAAATTGCGCCGAAATCGGTATTTTCGGGCCAGACGATGGCTAGGGTTTGAAATCCGACACGGAACCCGAGACAGAGTCATAAATTTAGGAGAAGAATTCTACAAAGATCTCGCGGTCGTTGATTTCATCTGCACTTCTCGGGCGATTTTCGTACCACCCGACAAAAATGTGCCGAAATCGGTATTTTCGGGCCAGACGATGGCTAGGGTGTGAAATCCGACACGGAACCCGAGACACACTCATAAATTTTGGAGAAGAATGCTACAAGGATCTCGCGGTCGTCGATTTTATCTGCACTTTTCGGGCAATTTTCGTACCACCCGACAAAAATGGGCCGAAATCGGTATTTTTGGGCCAGACGATGGCTAGGGTTTGAAATTCGACACGGAACCCGAGAAAGAGTCATAAATTTAGGACAAGAATGCTACAAGGATCTCGCGGTCGTCGATTTCATCTGCACTTTTCGGGCGATTTTCGTACCACCCGATAAAAATGGGACGAAATCAATATTTTCGGGCCAGACGATGGCTAGGGTTTGAAATCTGACACGGAACCCGAGACAGAGTCATAAATTTAGGAGAAGAATTCTACAAAGATCTCGCGGTCGTTGATTTCATCTGCACTTCTCGGGCGATTTTCGTACCACCCGACAAAAATGGGCCGAAATCGGTATTTTCGGGCCAGACGATGGCTAGGGTGTGAAATCCGACACGGAACCCGAGACACACTCATAAATTTTGGAGAAGAATGCTACAAGGATCTCGCAGTCGTCGATTTTATCTGCACTTTTCGGGCAATTTTCGTACCACCCGACAAAAATGGGCCGAAATCGGTATTTTTTGGGCCAGACAATGGCTAGGGTTTGAAATCCGACACGGAACTCGAGACACAATCAGTAATTTTGGAGAAGAATGCTACAAGGATCTCGCGGTCGTCAATTTCATCTGGACTTTTTGGGCGATTTTCGTACCACCCGACAAAAATGGGCCGAAATCGGTATTTTCGGGCCAGACAATGGCTAGGGTTTGAAATCCGACACGGAACCCGAGACAGAGTCATAAATTTAGGAGAAGAATGCTACAACGATCTCGCGGACGTCGATTTCATCTGCACTTTTCGGGCGATTTTCGTACCACCCGACAAAAATGGGCCGAAATCGGTATTTTCGGGCCAGACGATGGCTAGGGTTTGAAATCCAACACGGAACCCGAGACAGACACATAAATTTAAGAGAAGAATGCTACAAGGATCTCGCAGCCGTCGCTTTCATCTGCACTTTTCGGGTGATTTTCGTACCACCCGACAAAAATGGGCCGAAATCGGTATTTTCGGGCTTGACGATGGCTAGGGTTTAAAATCTGACACGGAACGCGAGACACAGTCATAAATTTTGGAGAAGAATGCTACAAGGATCTCGCGGTCGTCGATTTCATCTGGACTTTTCGGGCGATTTTCGTACCACCCGACAAAAATGGGCCGAAATCGGTATTTTCGGGCCAGACGATGGCTAGGGTTTTGAAATCTGACACGGAACCCGAGACACAGTCATAAATTTAGGAGAAGAGTGCTACAATGATCTCGCGGTCGTCGATTTCATCTGCACTTTTCGGGCGATTTTCGTACCACCCGACAAAAATGGGCCGAAATCGGTATTTTCGGGCCAGACGATGGCTAGGGTTTGAAATCCGACACGGAACCCGAGACAGAGTCATAAATTTAGGAGAAGAATTCTACAAAGATCTCGCGGTCGTTGATTTCATCTGCACTTCTCGGGCGATTTTCGTACCACCCGACAAAAATGTGCCGAAATCGGTATTTTCGGGCCAGACGATGGCTAGGGTGTGAAATCCGACACGGAACCCGAGACACACTCATAAATTTTGGAGAAGAATGCTACAAGGATCTCGCGGTCGTCGATTTTATCTGCACTTTTCAAGCAATTTTCGTACCACCCGACAAAAATGGGCCGAAATCGGTATTTTCGGGCCAGACAATGGCTAGGGTTTGAAATCCGACACGGAACCCGAGACACAATTAGTAATTTTGGAGAAGAATGCTACAAGGATCTCGCGGTCGTCAATTTCATCTGGACTTTTTGGGCGATTTTCGTACCACCCGACAAAAATGGGCCGAAATCGGTATTTTCGGGCCAGACGATGGCTAGGGTTTGAAATCCGACACGGAACCCGAGACAGAGTCATAAATTTAGGAGAAGAATGCTACAACGATCTCGCGGACGTCGATTTCATCTGCATTTTTCGGGCGATTTTCGTACCACCCGACAAAAATCGGCCGAAATCGGTATTTTCGGGCCAGACGATGGCTAGGGTTTGAAATCCAACACGGAACCCGAGACAGACACATAAATTTAAGAGAAGAATGCTACAAGGATCTCGCAGCCGTCGCTTTCATCTGCACTTTTCAGGCGATTTTCGTACCACCCGACAAAAATGGGCCGAAATCGGTATTTTTGGGCCAGACGATGGCTAGGGTTTGAAATTCGACACGGAACCCGAGAAAGAGTCATAAATTTAGGACAAGAATGCTACAAGGATCTCGCGGTCGTCGATTTCATCTGCACTTTTCGGGCGATTTTCGTACCACCCAATAAAAATGGGACGAAATCGGTATTTTCGGGCCAGACGATGGCTAGGGTTTGAAATCCGACACGGAACCCGAGACAGAGTCATAAATTTAGGAGAAGAATTCTACAAAGATCTCGCGGTCGTTGATTTCATCTGCACTTCTCGGGCGATTTTCGTACCACCCGACAAAAATGGGCCGAAATCGGTATTTTCGGGCCAGACGACGGCTAGGGTGTGAAATCCGACACGGAACCCGAGACACACTCATAAATTTTGGAGAAGAATGCTACAAGGATCTCGCGGTCGTCGATTTTATCTGCACTTTTCGGGCAATTTTCGTACCACCCGACAAAAATGGGCCGAAATCGGTATTTTCGGGCCAGACAATGGCTAGGGTTTGAAATCCGACACGGAACTCGAGACACAATCAGTAATTTTGGAGAAGAATGCTACAAGGATCTCGCGGTCGTCGATTTCATCTGCACTTTTCGGGCGATTTTCGTACCACCCGATAAAAATGGGACGAAATCGGTATTTTCGGGCCAGACGATGGCTAGGGTTTGAAATCCGACACGGAACCCGAGACAGAGTCATAAATTTAGGAGAAGAATTCTACAAAGATCTCCCGGTCGTTGATTTCATCTGCACTTCTCGGGCGATTTTCGTACCACCCGACAAAAATGGGCCGAAATCGGTATTTTCGGGCCAGATGATGGCTAGGGTGTGAAATCCGACACGGAACCCGAGACACACTCATAAATTTTGGAGAAGAATGCTACAAGGATCTCGCGGTCGTCGATTTTATCTGCACTTTTCGGGCAATTTTCGTACCCCCCGACAAAAATGGGCCGAAATCGGTATTTTCGGGCCAGACAATGGCTAGGGTTTGAAATCCGACACGGAACTCGAGACACAATCAGTAATTTTGGAGAAGAATGCTACAAGGATCTCGCGGTCGTCAATTTCATCTGGACTTTTTGGGCGATTTTCGTACCACCCGACAAAAATGGGCCGAAATCGGTATTTTCGGGCCAGACAATGGCTAGGGTTTGAAATCCGACACGGAACCCGAGACAGAGTCATAAATTTAGGAGAAGAATGCTACAACGATCTCGCGGACGTCGATTTCATCTGCACTTTTCGGGCGATTTTCGTACCACCCGACAAAAATGGGCCGAAATCGGTATTTTCGGGCCAGACGATGGCTAGGGTTTGAAATCCAACACGGAACCCGAGACAGACACATAAATTTAAGAGAAGAATGCTACAAGGATCTAGCAGCCGTCGCTTTCATCTGCACTTTTCGGGCGATTTTCGTACCACCCGACAAAAATGGGCCGAAATCGGTATTTTTGGGCCAGACGATGGCTAGGGTTTGAAATTCGACACGGAACCCGAGAAAGAGTCATAAATTTAGGACAAGAATGCTACAAGGATCTCGCGGTCGTCGATTTCATCTGCACTTTTCGGGCGATTTTCGTACCACCCGATAAAAATGGGACGAAATCGGTATTTTCGGGCCAGACGATGGCTAGGGTTTGAAATCCGACACGGAACCCGAGACAGAGTCATAAATTTAGGAGAAGAATTCTACAAAGATCTCATGGTCTTCGATTTCATCTGCACTTCTCGGGCGATTTTCGTAGCACCCGACAAAAATGGGCCGAAATTGGTATTTTCGGGCCAGACGATGGCTAGGGTTTGAAATCCGACACGGAACCCGAGACACACTCATAAATTTTGGAGAAGAATGCTACAAGGATCTCGCGGTCGTCGATTTCATCTGGACTTTTCGGGCGATTTTCGTACCACCCGACAAAAATGGGCCGAAATCGGAATTTTCGGGCCAGACGATGGCTAGGGTTTGAAATCCGACACGAAACCCGAGACACAGTCATAAATTTTGGAGAAGAATGCTACAAGGATCTCGCGGTCGTCGATTTCATCTGGACTTTTCGTGCGATTTTTTGTACCACTCGACAAAAATGGGCCGAAATTGGTATTTTTGGGCCAGACGATGGCTAGGGTTTGAAATCCGACACGGAACCCAAGAAACAGCCATAAATTTAGGAGAAGAATGCTACAACGATCTCGTGGACGTCGATTTCATCTGCACTTTTCGGGCGATTTTCGTACCACCCGACAAAAATGGGCCAAAATCGGTATTTTCGGGCCAGACGATGGCTAGGGTTTGAAATCCAACACGGAACCCGAGACAGACACATAAATTTAAGAGAAGAATGCTACAAGGATCTCGCAGCCGTCGCTTTCATCTGCACTTTTCGGGCGATTTTCGTACCACCCGACAAAAATGGGCCGAAATCGGTATTTTTGGGCCAGACGATGGCTAGGGTTTGAAATTCGACACGGAACCCGAGACAGAGTCATAAATTTAGGACAAGAATGCTACAAGGATCTCGCGGTCGTCGATTTCATCTGCACTTTTCGGGCGATTTTCGTACCACCCGATAAAAATGGGACGAAATCGGTATTTTCGGGCCAGACGATGGCTAGGGTTTGAAATCCGACACGGAACCCGAGACAGAGTCATAAATTTAGGAGAAGAATTCTACAAAGATCTCCCGGTCGTTGATTTCATCTGCACTTCTCGGGCGATTTTCGTACCACCCGACAAAAATGGGCCGAAATCGGTATTTTCGGGCCAGATGATGGCTAGGGTGTGAAATCCGACACGGAACCCGAGACACACTCATAAATTTTGGAGAAGAATGCTACAAGGATCTCGCGGTCGTCGATTTTATCTGCACTTTTCGGGCAATTTTCGTACCCCCCGACAAAAATGGGCCGAAATCGGTATTTTCGGGCCAGACAATGGCTAGGGTTTGAAATCCGACACGGAACTCGAGACACAATCAGTAATTTTGGAGAAGAATGCTACAAGGATCTCGCGGTCGTCAATTTCATCTGGACTTTTTGGGCGATTTTCGTACCACCCGACAAAAATGGGCCGAAATCGGTATTTTCGGGCCAGACAATGGCTAGGGTTTGAAATCCGACACGGAACCCGAGACAGAGTCATAAATTTAGGAGAAGAATGCTACAACGATCTCGCGGACGTCGATTTCATCTGCACTTTTCGGGCGATTTTCGTACCACCCGACAAAAATGGGCCGAAATCGGTATTTTCGGGCCAGACGATGGCTAGGGTTTGAAATCCAACACGGAACCCGAGACAGACACATAAATTTAAGAGAAGAATGCTACAAGGATCTAGCAGCCGTCGCTTTCATCTGCACTTTTCGGGCGATTTTCGTACCACCCGACAAAAATGGGCCGAAATCGGTATTTTTGGGCCAGACGATGGCTAGGGTTTGAAATTCGACACGGAACCCGAGAAAGAGTCATAAATTTAGGACAAGAATGCTACAAGGATCTCGCGGTCGTCGATTTCATCTGCACTTTTCGGGCGATTTTCGTACCACCCGATAAAAATGGGACGAAATCAATATTTTCGGGCCAGACGATGGCTAGGGTTTGAAATCTGACACGGAACCCGAGACAGAGTCATAAATTTAGGAGAAGAATTCTACAAAGATCTCGCGGTCGTTGATTTCATCTGCACTTCTCGGGCGATTTTCGTACCACCCGACAAAAATGGGCCGAAATCGGTATTTTCGGGCCAGACGATGGCTAGGGTGTGAAATCCGACACGGAACCCGAGACACACTCATAAATTTTGGAGAAGAATGCTACAAGGATCTCGCGGTCGTCGATTTCATCTGCACTTTTCGGGCAATTTTCGTACCACCCGACAAAAATGGGCCGAAATCGGTATTTTCGGGCCAGACAATGGCTAGGGTTTGAAATCCGACACGGAACTCGAGACACAATCAGTAATTTTGGAGAAGAATGCTACAAGGATCTCGCGGTCGTCAATTTCATCTGGACTTTTTGGGCGATTTTTGTACCACCCGACAAAAATGGGCCGAAATCGGTATTTTCGGGCCAGACGATGGCTAGGGTTTGAAATCCGACACGGAACCCGAGACAGAGTCATAAATTTAGGAGAAGAATGCTACAACGATCTCGCGGACGTCGATTTCATCTGCACTTTTCGGGCGATTTTCGTACCACCCGACAAAAATGGGCCGAAATCGGTATTTTCGGGCCAGACGATGGCTAGGGTGTGAAATCCGACACGGAACCCGAGACACACTCATAAATTTTGGAGAAGAATGCTACAAGGATCTCGCGGTCGTCGATTTTATCTGCACTTTTCGGGCAATTTTCGTACCACCCGACAAAAATGGGCCGAAATCGGTATTTTCGGGCCAGACAATGGCTAGGTTTTGAAATCCGACACGGAACCCGAGACACAATCAGTAATTTTGGAGAAGAATGCTACAAGGATCTCGCGGTCGTCAATTTCATCTGGACTTTTTGGGCGATTTTCGTACCACCCGACAAAAATGGGCCGAAATCGGTATTTTCGGGCCAGACGATGGCTAGGGTTTGAAATCCGACACGGAACCCGAGACAGAGTCATAAATTTAGGAGAAGAATGCTACAACGATCTCGCGGTCGTCGATTTCATCTGCACTTTTCGGGCGATTTTCGTACCACCCGACAAAAATGGGCCGAAATCGGTATTTTCGGGCCAGACGATGGCTAGGGTTTGAAATCCGACACGGAACCCGAGACATAGTCATAAATTTAGGAGAAGAATGCTACAAGGATCTCGCGGTCGTCGATTTCATCTGCACTTTTCGGGCGATTTTCGTACCACCCGACAAAAATGGGCCGAAATCGGTATTTTTGGGCCAGACGATGGCTAGAATTTGAAATCCGACACGGAACACGAGACACAGTCATAAATTTAAGAGAAGAATGCTACAAGGATCACGCGGTCGTAGATTTCATCTGCATTTTCGGGCAATTTTCGTACCACCCGACAAAAATGGGCCGAAATCGGTATTTTCGGGCCAGACGATGGCTAGGGTTTGAAATCCGCACGAAACCCGAGACACAGTCATAAATTTAGGAGAAGAATGCTACAAGAATCTCGCGGTCGTCGATTTCATCTGCACTTTTCGGGTGATTTTCGTACCACTAGAAAAAAATGGGTCGAAATCGGTATTTTCGGGCCAGACGATGGCTAGGGTTTGAAATCCGACACGGAACCCGAGACACAGTCATTAAATGAGGAGAAGAATGCTATAAGGATCTCGCAGTCGTCGATTTCATCTGCACTTTTCGGCGATTTTCGTACCACCCGAAAAAAATGGGTCGAAATCAGTATTTTCGGGCCAGACGATAGCGAGGGTTTGAAATCAGACACGGAACCCGAGACACTGCCATAAATTAAAGAGAAGAATGCTACAAGGATCTCGCGGTCGTCGATTTCATCTGCACTTTTCGGGCGATTTTCGTACCACCCAACAAAGATGGGCCGAAATCGGTATTTTCGGGCCAGACGATGGCTAGAATTTGAAATCCGACACGGAACACGAGACACTGTCATTAATTGCGGCGAAGAATACTACAAGGATCTCGCGGTCGTCGATTTCGTCTGCACTTTTCGGGCGATTTATGTACCATTCGACAAAAATGGGCCGAAATCGGTATTTTCGGGCCAGACGATGGCTAGGGTTTGAAATCCAACACGGAACCCGAGACAGACACATAAATTTAAGAGAAGAATGCTACAAGGATCTCGCAGCCGTCGCTTTCATCTGCACTTTTCGGGCGATTTTCGTACCACCCGACAAAAATGGGCCGAAATCGGTATTTTTGGGCCAGACGATGGCTAGGGTTTGAAAT
>JBBPBP010000878.1:71437-82981 GCA_037974735.1 Cicer chorassanicum | reverse complement strand
GTATTTTCGGGCCAGACGATAGCGAGGGTTTGAAATCAGACACGGAACCCGAGACACTGCCATAAATTAAAGAGAAGAATGCTACAAGGATCTCGCGGTCGTCGATTTCATCTGCACTTTTCGGGCGATTTTCGTACCACCCAACAAAGATGGGCCGAAATCGGTATTTTCGGGCCAGACGATGGCTAGAATTTTAAATCCGACACGGAACACGAGACACTGTCATTAATTGCGGCGAAGAATACTACAAGGATCTCGCGGTCGTCGATTTCGTCTGCACTTTTCGGGCGATTTTCGTACCATTCGACAAAAATGGGCCGAAATCGGTATTTTCGGGCCAGACGATGGCTAGGGTTTGAAATCCAACACGGAACCCGAGACAGACACATAAATTTAAGAGAAGAATGCTACAAGGATCTCGCAGCCGTCGCTTTCATCTGCACTTTTCGGGCGATTTTCGTACCACCCGACAAAAATGGGCCGAAATCGGTATTTTTGGGCCAGACGATGGCTAGGGTTTGAAATTCGACACGGAACCCGAGAAAGAGTCATAAATTTAGGAAAAGAATGCTACAAGGATCTCGCGGTCGTCGATTTCATCTGCACTTTTCGGGCGATTTTCGTACCACCCGATAAAAATGGGACGAAATCGGTATTTTTGGGCCAGACGAGGGCTAGGGTTTGAAATCCGACACAGAACCCGAGACATAGTCATAAATGTAGGAGAAGAATGCTACAAGGATCTCGCGGTCGTCGATTTGATCTGTGTTTTTCGGGCGATTTTCGTACCACCCGACAAAAATGGGCCTAAATCGGTATTTTCGGGCCAGACGATTGCTAGGGTTTGAAATCCGACACGGAACCCGAGACACAATCATAAATTTAGGAGAAGAATGCTACAAGGATCTCGCGGTAGTCGATTTCATCTGGACTTTTCGGGCGATTTTCGTCCCACCCAAAATAAATGGGCCGAAATCGGTATTTTCGGGCCAGACGATGGCTAGGGTTTGAAATCCGACACAGAACCCGAGACAGAGTCATAAATTTAGGAGAAGAATGCTACAAGGATCTCGTGGTTGGTGATTTGATCTGCACTTTTCGGGCGATTTTCGTACCACCCGAAAAAAATGGGCCGAAATCAGTATTTTCCGGCCAGACGATGGCTAGGGTTTGAAATCCGACACGGAACCCGAGACAAAGTCATAAATTTAGGAGAAGAATGCTACAAGAATCTCGTAGTCGTCGATTTCATCTGGACTTTTCGTGCGATTTTCGTACCACTCGACAAAAATGAGCCGAAATCGGTATTTTCAGGCCAAACGATGGCTAGGGTTTGAAATCCGACACGGAACCCAAGACACACTCATAAATTTAGGAGAAGAATGTTACAAGGATCTCGCGGTCGTCGATTTCATCTAGATTTTTCGGGCGATCTTCGTACCACCCGACAAAAATGGGCCAAAATCGGTATTTTCGGGCCAGACGATTGCTAGGGTTTGAAATCCTACACGGAACCCGAGACACAGTCATAAATTTAGGAGAAGAATGTTACAAGGATCTCGCAGACGTCGATTTCATCTGCACTTTTCAGGCGATTTTCGTACCACCCGACAAAAATGGGCTGAAATCGGTATTTTCGGGCCAGCCAATGGCTAGGGTTTGAAATCCAACACGGAACCCGAGACAGAGTCATAAATTTAGGAGAAGAATTCTACAAGGATCTCATGGTCTTCGATTTCATCTGCACTTCTCGGGCGATTTTCGTAGCACCCGACAAAAATGGGCCGAAATTGGTATTTTCGGGCCAGACGATGGCTAGGGTTTGAAATCCGACACGGAACCCGAGACACACTCATAAATTTAGGAGAAGAATGCTACAAGGATCTCGCGATCGTCGATTTCATCTGGACTTTTCGGGCGATTTTCGTACCACCCGACAAAAATGGGCCGAAATCGGAATTTTCGGGCCAGACGATCGCTAGGGTTTGAAATCCGACACGAAATCCGAGACACAGTCATAAATTTTGGAGAAGAATGCTACAAGGATCTCGCGGTCGTCGATTTCATCTGGACTTTTCGTGCGATTTTTCGTACCACTCGACAAAAATGGGCCGAAATTGGTATTTTTGGGCCAGACAATGGCTAGGGTTTGAAATCCGACACGGAACCCGAGACACAACCATAAATTAAAGAGAAGAAGGCTACAAGGATCTCGCGGTCGTCGATTTCATCTGGACTTTTCGGGCGATTTTCGTACCACCTAACAAAAATGGGCCGAAATCGGTATTTTCGGGCCAGACGATGGCTAGGGTTTGAAATCCGATACGGAACCCGAGACACAGTCATAAATTTAGGAGAAGAATGCTACAAGGATCTCGCGTTGGTCGATTTCATCTGGACTTTTCGGGCGATTTTCGTACCACCCGACAAAAATGAGCCGAAATCGGTATTTTCGGGCCAGACGATTGCTAGGGTTTGAAATCCGACACGGAATCCGAGACACAGTCATAAATTTAGGAGAAGAATGCTACAAGGATCTCGCGGACGTCGATTTCATCTGCACTTTTCGGGCGATTTTCGTACTACCCGACAAAAATGGGCCGAAATCGGTATTTTCGGGCCAGACGATGGCTAGGGTTTGAAATCCGACACGGAACCTGAGACACAATCATAAATTTAGGAGAAGAATGCTACAAGGATCTCGCGGACGTCGATTTTATCTGCACTTTTCGGGCGATTTTCGTACCACCCGACAAAAATGCGCCGAAATCGGTATTTTCGGGCCAGACGATGGCTAGGGTTTGAAATCCGACACGGAACCCGAGATAGAGCCATAAATTTAGGAGAAGAATTCTACAAAGATCTCGCGGTAGTTGATTTCATCTGCACTTCTCGGGCGATTTTCGTACCACCCGACAAAAATGGGCCGAAATCGGTATTTTCGGGCCAGACGATGGCTAGGGTGTGAAATCCGACACGGAACCCGAGACACACTCATAAATTTTGGAGAAGAATGCTACAAGGATCTCGCGGTCGTCGATTTTATCTGCACTTTTCGGGCAATTTTCGTACCACCCGACAAAAATGGGCCGAAATCGGTATTTTCGGGCCAGACAATGGCTAGGGTTTGAAATCCGACACGGAACCCGAGACACAATCAGTAATTTTGGAGAAGAATGCTACAAGGATCTCGCGGTCGTCAATTTCATCTGGACTTTTTGGGCGATTTTCGTACCACCCGACAAAAATGGGCCGAAATCGGTATTTTCGGGCCAGACAATGGCTAGGGTTTGAAATCCGACACGGAACCCGAGACAGAGTCATAAATTTAGGAGAAGAATGCTACAACGATCTCGCGGACGTCGATTTCATCTGCACTTTTCGGGCGATTTTCGTACCACCCGACAAAAATGGGCCGAAATCGGTATTTTCGGGCCAGACGATGGCTAGGGTTTGAAATCCAACACGGAACCCGAGACAGACACATAAATTTAAGAGAAGAATGCTACAAGGATCTCGCAGCCGTCGCTTTCATCTGCACTTTTCGGGTGATTTTCGTACCACCCGACAAAAATGGGCCGAAATCGGTATTTTCGGGCTTGACGATGGCTAGGGTTTAAAATCTGACACGGAACGCGAGACACAGTCATAAATTTTGGAGAAGAATGCTACAAGGATCTCGCGGTCGTCGATTTCATCTGGACTTTTCGGGCGATTTTCGTACCACCCGACAAAAATGGGCCGAAATCGGTATTTTCGGGCCAAACGATGGCTAGGGTTTGAAATCCGACACGAAACCCGAGACACAGTCATAATTTTAGGAGAAGAATGCTACAAGAATCTCGCGGTCGTCGATTTCATCTGCACTTTTCGGGCGATTTTCGTACCACCCGACAAAAATGGGCCGAAATCGGTATTTTCGGGCCAGACGATGGCTAGGGTTTGAAATCCAACACGGAACCCGAGACAGACACATAAATTTAAGAGAAGAATGCTACAAGGATCTCGCAGCCGTCGCTTTCATCTGCACTTTTCGGGCGATTTTCGTACCACCCGACAAAAATGGGCCGAAATCGGTATTTTTGGGCCAGACGATGGCTAGGGTTTGAAATTCGACACGGAACCCGAGAAAGAGTCATAAATTTAGGACAAGAATGCTACAAGGATCTCGCGGTCGTCGATTTCATCTGCACTTTTCGGGCGATTTTCGTACCACACGATAAAAATGGGACGAAATCGGTATTTTCGGGCCAGACGATGGCTAGGGTTTGAAATCCGACACGGAACCCGAGACAGAGTCATAAATTTAGGAGAAGAATTCTACAAAGATCTCGCGGTCGTTGATTTCATCTGCACTTCTCGGGCGATTTTCGTACCACCCGACAAAAATGGGCCAAAATCGGTATTTTCGGGCCAGACGATGGCTAGGGTGTGAAATCCGACACGGAACCCGAGACACACTCATAAATTTTGGAGAAGAATGCTACAAGGATCTCGCGGTCGTCGATTTTATCTGCACTTTTCGGGCAATTTTCGTACCACCCGACAAAAATGGGCCGAAATCGGTATTTTCGGGCCAGACAATGGCTAGGTTTTGAAATCCGACACGGAACCCGAGACACAATCAGTAATTTTGGAGAAGAATGCTACAAGGATCTCGCGGTCGTCAATTTCATCTGGACTTTTTGGGCGATTTTCGTACCACCCGACAAAAATGGGCCGAAATCGGTATTTTCGGGCCAGACGATGGCTAGGGTTTGAAATCCGACACGGAACCCGAGACAGAGTCATAAATTTAGGAGAAGAATTCTACAAAGATCTCGCGGTCGTTGATTTCATCTGCACTTCTCGGGCGATTTTCGTACCACCCGACAAAAATGGGCCGAAATCGGTATTTTCGGGCCAGACGATGGCTAGGGTGTGAAATCCGACACGGAACCCGAGACACACTCATAAATTTTGGAGAAGAATGCTACAAGGATCTCGCAGTCGTCGATTTTATCTGCACTTTTCGGGCAATTTTCGTACCACCCGACAAAAATGGGCCGAAATCGGTATTTTTTGGGCCAGACAATGGCTAGGGTTTGAAATCCGACACGGAACTCGAGACACAATCAGTAATTTTGGAGAAGAATGCTACAAGGATCTCGCGGTCGTCAATTTCATCTGGACTTTTTGGGCGATTTTCGTACCACCCGACAAAAATGGGCCGAAATCGGTATTTTCGGGCCAGACGATGGCTAGGGTTTGAAATTCGACACGGAACCCGAGAAAGAGTCATAAATTTAGGACAAGAATGCTACAAGGATCTCGCGGTCGTCGATTTCATCTGCACTTTTCGGGCGATTTTCGTACCACCCGATAAAAATGGGACGAAATCGGTATTTTCGGGCCAGACGATGGCTAGGGTTTGAAATCCGACACGGAACCCGAGACAGAGTCATAAATTTAGGAGAAGAATGCTACAACGATCTCGCGGACGTCGATTTCATCTGCACTTTTCGGGCGATTTTCGTACCACCCGACAAAAATGGGCCGAAATCGGTATTTTCGGGCCAGACGATGGCTAGGGTTTGAAATCCGACACGGAACCCGAGACAGACACATAAATTTAAGAGAAGAATGCTACAAGGATCTCGCAGCCGTCGCTTTCATCTGCACTTTTCGGGCGATTTTCGTACCACCCGACAAAAATGGGCCGAAATCGGTATTTTCGGGCTTGACGATGGCTAGGGTTTAAAATCTGACACGGAACGCGAGACACAGTCATAAATTTTGGAGAAGAATGCTACAAGGATCTCGCGGTCGTCGATTTCATTTGGACTTTTCGGGCGATTTTCGTACCACCCGACAAAAATGGGCCGAAATCGGTATTTTCGGGCCAAACGATGGCTAGGGTTTGAAATCCGACACGGAACCCGAGACACAGTCATTAAATGAGGAGAAGAATGCTATAAGGATCTCGCAGTCGTCGATTTCATCTGCACTTTTCGGCGATTTTCGTACCACCCGAAAAAAATGG
Organism: Cicer chorassanicum; assembly: GCA_037974735.1. Classification (NCBI taxonomy): domain Eukaryota; kingdom Viridiplantae; phylum Streptophyta; class Magnoliopsida; order Fabales; family Fabaceae; genus Cicer; species Cicer chorassanicum. The sequence goes on along the minus strand of JBBPBP010000878.1, from coordinate 76,959 downwards.
GCCGAAATGGGTATTTTCGGGCCAGACGATGGCTAGGGTTTGAAATCCGCACGAAACTCGAGACACAGTCATAAATTTAGGAGAAGAATGCTACAAGAATCTCGCGGTCGTCAATTTCATCTGCACTTTTCGGGCGATTTTCGTACCACCAGAAAAAAATGGGTCGAAATCGGTATTTTCGGGCCAGACGATGGCTAGGGTTTGAAATCCGACACGGAACCCGAGACACATTCATTAAATGAGGAGAAGAATGCTATAAGGATCTCGCAGTCGTCGATTTCATCTGCACTTTTCGGCGATTTTCGTACCACCCGAAAAAAATGGGTCGAAATCGGTATTTTCGGGCCAGACGATAGCGAGGGTTTGAAATCAGACACGGAACCCGAGACACAGCCATAAATTAAAGAGAAGAATGCTACAAGGATCTCGCGGACGTCGATTTCATCTGCACTTTTCGGGCGATCTTCGTACCACCCGACAAAAATGGGCCAAAATCGGTATTTTCGGGCCAGACGATTGCTAGGGTTTGAAATCCTACACGGAACCCGAGACACAGTCATAAATTTAGGAGAAGAATGTTACAAGGATCTCGCAGACGTCGATTTCATCTGCACTTTTCAGGCGATTTTCGTACCACCCGACAAAAATGGGCTGAAATCGGTATTTTCGGGCCAGCCAATGGCTAGGGTTTGAAATCCAACACGGAACCCGAGACAGAGTCATAAATTTAGGAGAAGAATTCTACAAGGATCTCATGGTCTTCGATTTCATCTGCACTTCTCGGGCGATTTTCGTAGCACCCGACAAAAATGGGCCGAAATTGGTATTTTCGGGCCAGACGATGGCTAGGGTTTGAAATCCGACACGGAACCCGAGACACACTCATAAATTTAGGAGAAGAATGCTACAAGGATCTCGCGATCGTCGATTTCATCTGGACTTTTCGGGCGATTTTCGTACCACCCGACAAAAATGGGCCGAAATCGGAATTTTCGGGCCAGACGATCGCTAGGGTTTGAAATCCGACACGAAATCCGAGACACAGTCATAAATTTTGGAGAAGAATGCTACAAGGATCTCGCGGTCGTCGATTTCATCTGGACTTTTCGTGCGATTTTTCGTACCACTCGACAAAAATGGGCCGAAATTGGTATTTTTGGGCCAGACAATGGCTAGGGTTTGAAATCCGACACGGAACCCGAGACACAACCATAAATTAAAGAGAAGAAGGCTACAAGGATCTCGCGGTCGTCGATTTCATCTGGACTTTTCGGGCGATTTTCGTACCACCTAACAAAAATGGGCCGAAATCGGTATTTTCGGGCCAGACGATGGCTAGGGTTTGAAATCCGATACGGAACCCGAGACACAGTCATAAATTTAGGAGAAGAATGCTACAAGGATCTCGCGTTGGTCGATTTCATCTGGACTTTTCGGGCGATTTTCGTACCACCCGACAAAAATGAGCCGAAATCGGTATTTTCGGGCCAGACGATTGCTAGGGTTTGAAATCCGACACGGAATCCGAGACACAGTCATAAATTTAGGAGAAGAATGCTACAAGGATCTCGCGGACGTCGATTTCATCTGCACTTTTCGGGCGATTTTCGTACTACCCGACAAAAATGGGCCGAAATCGGTATTTTCGGGCCAGACGATGGCTAGGGTTTGAAATCCGACACGGAACCTGAGACACAATCATAAATTTAGGAGAAGAATGCTACAAGGATCTCGCGGACGTCGATTTTATCTGCACTTTTCGGGCGATTTTCGTACCACCCGACAAAAATGCGCCGAAATCGGTATTTTCGGGCCAGACGATGGCTAGGGTTTGAAATCCGACACGGAACCCGAGATAGAGCCATAAATTTAGGAGAAGAATTCTACAAAGATCTCGCGGTAGTTGATTTCATCTGCACTTCTCGGGCGATTTTCGTACCACCCGACAAAAATGGGCCGAAATCGGTATTTTCGGGCCAGACGATGGCTAGGGTGTGAAATCCGACACGGAACCCGAGACACACTCATAAATTTTGGAGAAGAATGCTACAAGGATCTCGCGGTCGTCGATTTTATCTGCACTTTTCGGGCAATTTTCGTACCACCCGACAAAAATGGGCCGAAATCGGTATTTTCGGGCCAGACAATGGCTAGGGTTTGAAATCCGACACGGAACCCGAGACACAATCAGTAATTTTGGAGAAGAATGCTACAAGGATCTCGCGGTCGTCAATTTCATCTGGACTTTTTGGGCGATTTTCGTACCACCCGACAAAAATGGGCCGAAATCGGTATTTTCGGGCCAGACAATGGCTAGGGTTTGAAATCCGACACGGAACCCGAGACAGAGTCATAAATTTAGGAGAAGAATGCTACAACGATCTCGCGGACGTCGATTTCATCTGCACTTTTCGGGCGATTTTCGTACCACCCGACAAAAATGGGCCGAAATCGGTATTTTCGGGCCAGACGATGGCTAGGGTTTGAAATCCAACACGGAACCCGAGACAGACACATAAATTTAAGAGAAGAATGCTACAAGGATCTCGCAGCCGTCGCTTTCATCTGCACTTTTCGGGTGATTTTCGTACCACCCGACAAAAATGGGCCGAAATCGGTATTTTCGGGCTTGACGATGGCTAGGGTTTAAAATCTGACACGGAACGCGAGACACAGTCATAAATTTTGGAGAAGAATGCTACAAGGATCTCGCGGTCGTCGATTTCATCTGGACTTTTCGGGCGATTTTCGTACCACTCGACAAAAATGGGCCGAAATCGGTATTTTCGGGCCAAACGATGGCTAGGGTTTGAAATCCGACACGGAACCCGAGACACAGTCATAAATTTAAGAGAAGAATGCTACAAGGATCTCGCGGTCGTCGATTTCATCTGCACTTTTCGGGCGATTTTCGTACCACCCGACAAAAATGGGCCGAAATCGGTATTTTCGGGCTAGACGATGGCTAGGGTTTGAAATCCGACACGGAACCCGAGACACAGTCATAAATTTAGGAGAAGAATGCTAGAAGGATCTCGCGGTCGGTGATTTCATATGGACTTTTTGGGCGATTTTCGTACCACTCTACAAAAATGGGCCGAAATCGGTATTTTTGGGCCAGACGATGGCTAGGGTTTGAAATCCGACACGGAACCTGAGACATAGTCATAAATTTAGGAGAAGAATGCTACAAGGATCTTGCGGTCGTCGATTTCATCTGCACTTTTCGGCGATTTTCGTACCACCCGAAAAAAATGAGTCGAAATCGGTATTTTCGGGCCAGACGATAGCTAGGGTTTGAAATCAGACACGGAACCTGAGACAAAGTCATAAATTTAGGAGAAGAATGCTACAAGGATCTCGCGGTTGCGATTTCATCTGCACTTTTCGGGCGATTTTCGTAACACCCGACAAAAATGGGCCGAAATCGGTATTTTCGGGCCAGACGATGGCTAGAATTTGAAATCCGACACGGAACACGACACACAGTCATTAATTGCGGCGAAGAATACTACAAGGGTCTCGCGGTCGTCGATTTCATCTGCACTTTTCGGGCGATTTTCGTACCACCCGACAAAAATGGGCCGAAATCGATATTTTCGGGCCAGACGATGGCTAGGGTTTGAAATCCAACACGGAACCCGAGACACAGTCATAACTTTAAGAGAAGAATGCTACAAGGATCTCGCGGTCGTCGATTTCATCTGGACTTTTCGAGCGATTTTCGTACTACCTGACAAAAATGGGCCGAAATCGGTATTTTCGGGCCAGACGATGGCTAGAGTTTGAAATCCGCACGAAACCCGAGACACAGTCATAAATTTAGGAGAAGAATGCTACAAGAATCTCGCGGTCGTCGATTTCATCTGCACTTTTCGGGCGATTTTCGTATCATCAGAAAAAAATGGGCCGAAATCGGTATTTTCGGGCTAGACGATGGCTAGGGTTTGAAATCCGACACGGAACCCGAGACATAGTCATAAATTTAGGAGAAGAATGCTACAAGGATCTCGCGGTCGTCGATTTCATCTGCACTTTTCGGGCGATTTTCGTACCACCCGACAAAAATGGGCCGAAATCGGTATTTTTGGGCCAGACGATGGCTAGAATTTGAAATCCGACACGGAACACGAGACACAGTCATAAATTTAAGAGAAGAATGCTACAAGGATCACGCGGTCGTAGATTTCATCTGCATTTTCGGGCAATTTTCGTACCACCCGACAAAAATGGGCCGAAATCGGTATTTTCGGGCCAGACGATGGCTAGGGTTTGAAATCCGCACGAAACCCGAGACACAGTCATAAATTTAGGAGAAGAATGCTACAAGAATCTCGCGGTCGTCGATTTCATCTGCACTTTTCGGGTGATTTTCGTACCACTAGAAAAAAATGGGTCGAAATCGGTATTTTCGGGCCAGACGATGGCTAGGGTTTGAAATCCGACACGGAACCCGAGACACAGTCATTAAATGAGGAGAAGAATGCTATAAGGATCTCGCAGTCGTCGATTTCATCTGCACTTTTCGGCGATTTTCGTACCACCCGAAAAAAATGGGTCGAAATCGGTATTTTCGGGCCAGACGATAGCGAGGGTTTGAAATCAGACACGGAACCCGAGACACAGCCATAAATTAAAGAGAAGAATGCTACAAGGATCTCGCGGTCGTCGATTTCATCTGCACTTTTTGGGCGATTTTCGTACCACCCAACAAAGATGGGCCGAAATCGGTATTTTCGGGCCAGACGATGGCTAGAATTTGAAATCCGACACGGAACACGAGACACAGTCATTAATTGCGGCGAAGAATACTACCAGGATCTCGCGGTCGTCGATTTCGTCTGCACTTTTCGGGCGATTTTCGTACAACCCGACAAAAATGGGCCGAAATCGATCTTTCGGGCCAGACGATGGCTAGGGTTTGAAATCTGACACGGAACGCGAGACACAGTCATAAATTTAAGAGAAGAATGCTACAAGGATCTCGCGGTCGTCGATTTCATCTGGACTTTTCGGGCGATTTTCGTACCACCCGACATAAATGGGCCGAAATCGATATTTTCGGGCCAAACGATGGCTAGGGATTGAAATCCGACACGGAACCTGAGACACATTCATAAATTTAGGAGAAGAATGCTACAAGGATCTCGCGGTCGTCGATTTCATCTGCACTTTTCGGGCGATTTTCGTACCACCTGACAAAAATGGGCCGAAATCGGTATTTTCGGGCCAGACGATGGCTAGGGTTTGAAATCCGACACGGAACCCGAGACACAGTCATTAAATGAGGAGAAGAATGCTATAAGGATCTCGCAGTCGTCGATTTCATCTGCTCTTTTCGGCGATATTCGTACCACCCGAAAAAAATGGGTCGAAATCGGTATTTTCGGGCCAGACGATAGCGAGGGTTTGAAATCAGACACGGAACCCGAGACACAGCCATAAATTAAAGAGAAGAATGCTACAAGGATCTCGCGGTCGTCGATTTCATCTGCACTTTTCGGGCGATTTTCGTACCACCC
>JBBPBP010000878.1:49280-68285 GCA_037974735.1 Cicer chorassanicum | reverse complement strand
TAAATTTAGGAGAAGAATGCTACAAGGATCTCGCGGTCGTCGATTTCATCTGCACTTTTTGGGCGATTTTCGTACCACCCGACAAAAATGGTCCGAAATCGGTATTTTCGGGCCAGACGATGGCTAGAATTTGAAATCCGACACGGAACACGAGACACAGTCATTAATTGAGGCGAAGAATGGTACAAGGATCTCGCGGTCGTCGATTTCATCTGCACTTTTCGGGCAATTTTCGTACCACCCGACAAAAATGGTCCGAAATCGATATTTTCGGGCCAGACGATGGCTAGAATTTGAAATCCGACACGGAACACGAGACACAGTCATTAATTGAGGCGAAGAATGCTAAAAGGATCTCGCGGTCGTCGATTTCATCTGCACTTTTCGGGCGATTTTCGTACCACCCGACAAAAATGGGCCGAAATCGATATTTTCGGGCCAGACGATGGCTAGGGTTTGAAATCTGACACGGAACCCCAGACACAGTCATAACTTTAAGAGAAGAATGCTACAAGGATCTCGCGGTCGTCGATTTCATCTGGACTTTTCGGGCGATTTTCGTACCACCCGACAAAAATGGGTCGAAATCGATATTTTCGGGCCAGACGATGGCTAGGGATTGAAATCCGACACGGAACCTGAGACATAGTCATAAATTTAGGAGAAGAATGCTACAAGGATCTCGCGGTCGTCGATTTCATCTGCACTTTTCGGGCGATTTTCGTATCACCAGAAAAAAATGGGCCGAAATCGGTATTTTCAAGCTAGACGATGGCTAGGGTTTGAAATCCGACACGGAACCCGAGACACAGTCATAAATTTAGGAGAAGAATGCTACAAGGATCTCGCGGTCGTCGATTTCATCTGCACTTTTCGGGCGATTTTCGTACCACCCGACAAAAATGGGCCGAAATCGGTATTTTTGGGCCAGACGATGGCTAGAATTTGAAATCCAACACGGAACACGAGACACAGTCATAAATTTAAGAGAAGAATGATACAAGGATCTCGCGGTCGTCGATTTCATCTGCACTTTTCGGGCAATTTTCGTACCACCCGACAAAAATGGGCCGAAATCGGTATTTTCGGGCCAGACGATGGCTAGGGTTTCAAATCCGCACGAAACCCGAGACACAGTCATAAATTTAGGAGAAGAATGCTACAAGAATCTCGCGGTCGTCGATTTCATCTGCACTTTTCGGGCGATTTTCGTACCACTAGAAAAAAATGGGTCAAAATCAGTATTTTCGGGTCACACGATGGCTAGGGTTTGAAATCCGACACGGAACCCGAGACACAGTCATTAAATGAGGAGAAGAATGCTATAAGGATCTCGCAGTCGTCGATTTCATCTGCACTTTTCGGCGATTTTCGTACCACCCGAAAAAAATGGGTCGAAATCGGTATTTTCGGGCCAGACGATAGCTAGGGTTTGAAATCAGACACGGAACCTAAGACAAAGTCATAAATTTAGGAGAAGAATGCTACAAGGATCTCGCGGTCGACGATTTCATCTGCACTTTTCGGGCGATTTTCCTACCACCCGACAAAAATGGTCGGAAATCGGTATTTTCGGGCCAGACGATGGCTAGAATTTGAAATCCGACACGGAACACGAGACACAGTCATTAATTGAGGCGAAGAATGCTACAAGGATCTCGCGGTCGTCGATTTCATCTGCACTTTTCGGGCAATTTTCGTACCACCCCACAAAAATGGTCCGAAATCGGTATTTTCGGGCCAGACGATGGCTAGAATTTGAAATCCGACATGGAACACGAGACACAGTCATTAATTGAGGCGAAGAATGCTACAAGGATCTCGCGGTCGTCGATTTCATCTGCACTTTTCGGGCGATTTTCGTACCACCCGACAAAAATGGGCCGAAATCGATATTTTCGGGCCAGACGATGGTTAGGGTTTGAAATCTGACACGGAACCCCAGACACAGTCATAACTTTAAGAGAAGAATGCTACAAGGATCTCGCGGTCGTCGATTTCATCTGGACTTTTCGGGCGATTTTCGTACCACCCGACAAAAATGGGTCGAAATCGATATTTTCGGGCCAGACGATGGCTAGGGATTAAAATCCGACACGGAACCTGAGACACAGTCATAAATTTAGGAGAAGAATGCTACAAGGATCTCGCGGTCATCGATTTCATCTGCACTTTTCGGGCGATTTTCGTATCACCAGAAAAAAATGGGCCGAAATCGGTATTTTCAGTCTAGACGATGGCTAGGGTTTGAAATCCGACACGGAACCCGAGACACAGTCATAAATTTAGGAGAAGAATGCTACAAGGATCTCGCGGTCGTCGATTTCATCTGCACTTTTCGGGCGATTTTCGTACCACCCGACAAAAATGGGCCGAAATTAGTGTTTTCGGGCCAGACGATGGCTAGGGTTTGAAATCCGACACGGAACCCGAGACACAGTCATAAATTTAGGAGAAGAATGCTACAAGGATCTCGCGGTCGTCGATTTCATCTGGACTTTTCGGGCGATTTTCGTACCACCCGAAAAAAATTGGCCGAAATTGGTATTTTTGGGCCAGACGATGGCTAGGGTTCGAAATCCGACATGGAACCCGAGACACAGTCATAAATTTAGGAGAAGAATGCTACAAGGATCTCGCGGTCGTCGATTTCATCTGCACTTTTCGGGCGATTTTCGTACCACCCGACAAAAATGGGCCGAAATCGGTATTTTCGGGCCAGACGATGGCTAGGATTTGAAATCTGACATGGAACCCGAGACACAGTCATAAATTTAAGAGAAGAATGCCACAAGGATCTCGCGGTCGTCGATTTCATCTAGACTTTTCGGGCGATTTTCGTACCACCCGACAAAAATGGGCCGAAATCGGTATTTTCGGGCCAGGCGATGGCTAGGGTTTGAAATCTGACACGGAACCTGAGATACAATCATAAATTTAGGAGAAGAATGCTACAAGGATCTCGCGGTCCTCGATTTCATCTGGACTTTTCGGGCAATTTTCGTACCACCCGACAAAAATGGGCCGAAATCGGTATTTTCGGGCCAGACGATGGCTAGGGTTTGAAATCCGACACGGAACCCGAGACACAGTCATAAATTTAGGAGAAGAATGCTACAAGGATCTCGCGGTCGTCAATTTCATCTGGACTTTTCGGGCGATTTTCGTACCACCCGACAAAAATGGGCCGAAATCGGTATTTTCGGGCCAGACGATGGCTAGGGTTTGAAATCCGACACGGAACCCGAGACAGAGTCATAAATTTAGGAGAAGAATGCTACAAGGATCTCGCGGTCGTCGATTTCATCTGCACTTCTCGGGCGATTTTCGTAGCACCTGACAAAAATGGGCCGAAATCGGTATTTTCGGGCCAGACGATGGCTAGGGTTTGAAATCCGACACGGAACCCGAGACACAGCCATAAATTAAAGAGAAGAATGCTACAAGGATCTCGCGGTCGTCGATTTCATCTGGACTTTTCGGGCGATTTTCGTACCACCCGACAAAAATGGGCCGAAATCGGTATTTTCGGGCCAGACGATGGCTAGGGTTTGAAATCCGTCACGAAACCCGAGACACAGTCATAAATTTAGGAGAAGAATGCTACAAGAATCTCGCGGTCGTCGATTTCATCTGCACTTTTCGGGCGATTTTCGTACCACCCGACAAAAATGGGCCGAAATCGGTATTTTCGGGCTAGACGATGGCTAGGGTTTGAAATCCGACACGGAACCCGAGACACAGTCATAAATTTAGGAGAAGAATGCTAGAAGGATCTCGCGGTCGGTGATTTCATATGGACTTTTTGGGCGATTTTCGTACCACTCTACAAAAATGGGCCGAAATCGGTATTTTTGGGCCAGACGATGGCTAGGGTTTGAAATCCGACACGGAACCTGAGACATAGTCATAAATTTAGGAGAAGAATGCTACAAGGATCTTGCGGTCGTCGATTTCATCTGCACTTTTCGGCGATTTTCGTACCACCCGAAAAAAATGAGTCGAAATCGGTATTTTCGGGCCAGACGATAGCTAGGGTTTGAAATCAGACACGGAACCTGAGACAAAGTCATAAATTTAGGAGAAGAATGCTACAAGGATCTCGCGGTTGCGATTTCATCTGCACTTTTCGGGCGATTTTCGTAACACCCGACAAAAATGGGCCGAAATCGGTATTTTCGGGCCAGACGATGGCTAGAATTTGAAATCCGACACGGAACACGACACACAGTCATTAATTGCGGCGAAGAATACTACAAGGGTCTCGCGGTCGTCGATTTCATCTGCACTTTTCGGGCGATTTTCGTACCACCCGACAAAAATGGGCCGAAATCGATATTTTCGGGCCAGACGATGGCTAGGGTTTGAAATCCAACACGGAACCCGAGACACAGTCATAACTTTAAGAGAAGAATGCTACAAGGATCTCGCGGTCGTCGATTTCATCTGGACTTTTCGAGCGATTTTCGTACTACCTGACAAAAATGGGCCGAAATCGGTATTTTCGGGCCAGACGATGGCTAGAGTTTGAAATCCGCACGAAACCCGAGACACAGTCATAAATTTAGGAGAAGAATGCTACAAGAATCTCGCGGTCGTCGATTTCATCTGCACTTTTCGGGCGATTTTCGTATCATCAGAAAAAAATGGGCCGAAATCGGTATTTTCGGGCTAGACGATGGCTAGGGTTTGAAATCCGACACGGAACCCGAGACATAGTCATAAATTTAGGAGAAGAATGCTACAAGGATCTCGCGGTCGTCGATTTCATCTGCACTTTTCGGGCGATTTTCGTACCACCCGACAAAAATGGGCCGAAATCGGTATTTTTGGGCCAGACGATGGCTAGAATTTGAAATCCGACACGGAACCCGAGACAGAGTCATAAATTTAGGAGAAGAATGCTACAAGGATCTCGCGGACGTCGATTTCATCTGCACTTTTCGGGCGATTTTCGTACCACCCGACAAAAATGGGCCGAAATCGGTATTTTCGGGCCAGACAATGGCTAGGGTTTGAAATCCGACACGGAACCCGAGACACAATCAGTAATTTTGGAGAAGAATGCTACAAGGATCTCGCGGTCGTCAATTTCATCTGGACTTTTTGGGCGATTTTCGTACCACCCGACAAAAATGGGCCGAAATCGGTATTTTCGGGCCAGACGATGGCTAGGGTTTGAAATCCGACACGGAATCCGAGACAGAGTCATAAATTTTGGAGAAGAATGCTACAACGATCTCGCGGACGTCGATTTCATCTGCACTTTTCGGGCGATTTTCGTACCACCCGACAAAAATGGGCCGAAATCGGTATTTTCGGGCCAGACGATGGCTAGGGTTTGAAATCCAACACGGAACCCGAGACAGACACATAAATTTAAGAGAAGAATGCTACAAGGATCTCGGGGTCGTCGATTTCATCTGCACTTTTCGGGCGATTTTCGTACCACCCGACAAAAATGGACCGAAATCGATATTTTCGGGCCAGACGATGGCTAGGGTTTGAAATCCGACACGGAACCCGTGACACAGTCATAACTTTAAGAGAAGAATGCTACAAGGATCTCGCGGTCGTCGATTTCATCTGGACTTTTCGAGCGATTTTCGTACCACCTGACAAAAATGGGCCGAAATCGGTATTTTCGGGCCAGACGATGGCTAGGGTTTGAAATCCGCACGAAACTCGAGACACAGTCATAAATTTAGGAGAAGAATGCTACAAGAATCTCGCGGTCGTCGATTTCATCTGCACTTTTCGGGCGATTTTCGTATCACCAGAAAAAAATGGGCCGAAATCGATATTTTCGGGCTAGACGATGGTTAGGGTTTGAAATCCAACACGGAACCCGAGACGTAGTCATAAATTTAGGAGAAGAATGCTACAAGGATCTCGCGGTCGTCGATTTCATCTGCACTTTTCGGGCGATTTTCGTACCACCCGACAAAAATGGGCTGAAATCGGTATTTTTGGGCCAGACGATGGCTAGAATTTGAAATCCGACACGGAACACGAGACACAGTCATAAATTTAAGAGAAGAATGCTATAAGGATCCCGCGGTCGTCGATTTCATCTGCACTTTTCGGGCGATTATCGTATCACCTGAAAAAAATGGGCCGAAATGGGTATTTTCGGGCCAGACGATGGTTAGGGTTTGAAATCCGCACGAAACCCGAGACACAATCATAAATTTAGGAGAAGAATGCAACAAGAATCTCGCGGTCGTCGATTTCATCTGCACTTTTCGCGCAATTTTCGTACCACCAGAAAAAAATGGGCCGAAATCGGTATTTTCGAGCCAGACGATGGCTAGGGTTTGAAATCCGACACGGAACCCGAGACACAGTCATTAAATGAGGAGAAGAATGCTAAAAGGATCTCGCAGTCGTCGATTTCATCTGCACTTTTCAGCGATTTTCGTACCACCCGAAAAAAATGGGTCGATATCGGTATTTTCGGGCCAGACGATAGCTAGGGTTTGAAATCAGACACGGAACCTGAGACAAAGTCATAAATTTAGGAGAAGAATGCTACAAGGATCTCGCGGTCGTCGATTTCATCTGCACTTTTCGGGCGAATTTCGTACCACCTGACAAAAATGGGCCGAAATCGGTATTTTTGGGTCAGACGATGGCTAGAATTTGAAATCCGACACGGAACACGAGACACAGTCATAAATTTAGGAGAAGAATGCTACAAGAATCTCGCGGTTGCGATTTCATCTGCACTTTTCGGGCGATTTTCGTACCACTAGAAAAAAATGGGGCGAAATCGGTATTTTCGGGCCAGACGATGGCTAGGGTTTGAAATCCGACACGGAATCCGAGACACAGTCATTAAATGAGGAAAAGAATGCTATAAGGATCTCGCGGTCGTCGATTTCATCTGCACTTTTCGGGCGATTTTCGTACCACCCGACAAAAATGGGCCGAAATCGATATTTTCGGGCCAGACGATGGCTAGGGTTTGAAATCTGACACGGAACCCCAGACACAGTCATAACTTTAAGAGAAGAATGCTACAAGGATCTCGCGGTCGTCGATTTCATCTGGACTTTTCGGGCGATTTTCGTACCACCCGACAAAAATGGGTCGAAATCGATATTTTCGGGCCAGACGATGGCTAGGGATTGAAATCCGACACGGAACCTGAGACATAGTCATAAATTTAGGAGAAGAATGCTACAAGGATCTCGCGGTCGTCGATTTCATCTGCACTTTTCGGGCGATTTTCGTATCACCAGAAAAAAATGGGCCGAAATCGGTATTTTCAAGCTAGACGATGGCTAGGGTTTGAAATCCGACACGGAACCCGAGACACAGTCATAAATTTAGGAGAAGAATGCTACAAGGATCTCGCGGTCGTCGATTTCATCTGCACTTTTCGGGCGATTTTCGTACCACCCGACAAAAATGGGCCGAAATCGGTATTTTTGGGCCAGACGATGGCTAGAATTTGAAATCCAACACGGAACACGAGACACAGTCATAAATTTAAGAGAAGAATGCTACAAGGATCTCGCGGTCGTCGATTTCATCTGCACTTTTCGGGCAATTTTCGTACCACCCGACAAAAATGGGCCGAAATCGGTATTTTTGGGCCAGACGATGGCTAGGGTTTCAAATCCGCACGAAACCCGAGACACAGTCATAAATTTAGGAGAAGAATGCTACAAGAATCTCGCGGTCGTCGATTTCATCTGCACTTTTCGGGCGATTTTCGTACCACTAGAAAAAAATGGGTCAAAATCGGTATTTTCGGGCCACACGATGGCTAGGGTTTGAAATCCGACACGGAACCCGAGACACAGTCATTAAATGAGGAGAAGAATGCTATAAGGATCTCGCAGTCGTCGATTTCATCTGCACTTTTCGGCGATTTTCGTACCACCCGAAAAAAATGGGTCGAAATCGGTATTTTCGGGCCAGACGATAGCTAGGGTTTGAAATCAGACACGGAACCTAAGACAAAGTCATAAATTTAGGAGAAGAATGCTACAAGGATCTCGCGGTCGACGATTTCATCTGCACTTTTCGGGCGATTTTCCTACCACCCGACAAAAATGGTCGGAAATCGGTATTTTCGGGCCAGACGATGGCTAGAATTTGAAATCCGACACGGAACACGAGACACAGTCATTAATTGAGGCGAAGAATGCTACAAGGATCTCGCGGTCGTCGATTTCATCTGCACTTTTCGGGCAATTTTCGTACCACCCCACAAAAATGGTCCGAAATCGGTATTTTCGGGCCAGACGATGGCTAGAATTTGAAATCCGACATGGAACACGAGACACAGTCATTAATTGAGGCGAAGAATGCTACAAGGATCTCGCGGTCGTCGATTTCATCTGCACTTTTCGGGCGATTTTCGTACCACCCGACAAAAATGGGCCGAAATCGATATTTTCGGGCCAGACGATGGTTAGGGTTTGAAATCTGACACGGAACCCCAGACACAGTCATAACTTTAAGAGAAGAATGCTACAAGGATCTCGCGGTCGTCGATTTCATCTGGACTTTTCGGGCGATTTTCGTACCACCCGACAAAAATGGGTCGAAATCGATATTTTCGGGCCAGACGATGGCTAGGGATTAAAATCCGACACGGAACCTGAGACACAGTCATAAATTTAGGAGAAGAATGCTACAAGGATCTCGCGGTCATCGATTTCATCTGCACTTTTCGGGCGATTTTCGTATCACCAGAAAAAAATGGGCCGAAATCGGTATTTTCAGTCTAGACGATGGCTAGGGTTTGAAATCCGACACGGAACCCGAGACACAGTCATAAATTTAGGAGAAGAATGCTACAAGGATCTCGCGGTCGTCGATTTCATCTGCACTTTTCGGGCGATTTTCGTACCACCCGACAAAAATGGGCCGAAATCGGTATTTTTGGGCCAGACGATGGCTAGCGTTTGAAATCTGACACGCAACAGGAGACAGAGTCATAAATTTAGGTGAAGAATGCTAAAAGGATCTCGCGGTCGTCGATTTCATCTGGACTTTTCAGGCGATTTTCGTACCACCCGACAAAAATGGGCCGAAATCGGTATTTTTCGGGCCAGACGATGGCTAGGGTTTGAAATACGACACGGAACTCGAGACACAGTCATAAATTTAGGAGAAGAATGCTACAAGGATCTCGCGGTCGTCGATTTCATCTGGACTTTTCGGGCGATTTTCGTACCACCCGACAAAAATGGGCCGAAATCGGTATTTTTCGGCCTAGACGATGGCTAGGGTTTGAAATACGACACGGAACCCGAGACACAGTCATAAATTTAGGAGAAGAATGCTACAAGGATCTCGCGGTCGTCGATTTCATCTGCACTTTTCGGGCGATTTTCGTACCACCCGACAAAAATGGGCCGAAATCGGTATTTTCGGGCCAGACAAGTGCTACGGTTTGAAATCCGACACGGAACCCGAGACACACTCATAAATTTAGGAGAAGAATGCTACAAGGATCTCGCGGTCGTCGATTTCATCTGCACTTTTCGGGCGATTTTCGTACCACCCGACAAAAATGGGCCGAAATCGGTATTTTCGGGCCAGACGATGGCTAGGGTTTAAAATCCGACACGGAACCCGAGACACAGTCATAAATTTAGGAGAAGAATGCTACAAGGATCTCGCGGTCGTCGATTTCATCTGCACTTTTCGGGCGATTTTCGTACCACCCGACAAAAATGGGCCGAAATCGGTATTTTCGGGCCACACGATGGCTAGGGTTTGAAATCCTACACGGAACCCGAGACACAGTCATAAATTTTGGAGAAGAATGCTACAAGGATCTCGCGGTCGTCGATTTCATCTGGACTTTCCGGGCGATTTTCGTAGCACGCGACAAAAATGGGCCGAAATCGGTATTTTCGGGCCAGACGATGGCTAGGGTTTGAAATCTGACACGGAACCCGAGACACAGTCATAAATTTAGGAGAAGAATGCTACAAGGATCTCGCGGTCGTCGATTTCATCTGGACTTTTCGGGCGATTTTCGTACCACCCGACAAAAATGGGCCGAAATCGATATTTTCGGGCCAGACGATGGATAGGGTTTGAAATCTGACACGGAACCCGAGACACAGTCATAAATTTAGGAGAAGAATGCTACAAGGATCTCGCGGTCCTCGATTTCATCCGGACTTTTCGGGCGATTTTCGTACCACCCGACAAAAATGGGCCGAAATCGGTATATTCAGGCCAGACGCTTGCTAGGGTTTGAAATCCAACACGGAACCCGAGACACAGTCATAAAT
This sequence comes from Cicer chorassanicum, assembly GCA_037974735.1. NCBI lineage: Eukaryota > Viridiplantae > Streptophyta > Magnoliopsida > Fabales > Fabaceae > Cicer > Cicer chorassanicum. The sequence goes on along the minus strand of JBBPBP010000878.1, from coordinate 58,020 downwards.
TTAGGAGAAGAATGCTACAAGGATCTCGCGGTCGTCGATTTCATCTGCACTTTTCGGGCGATTTTCGTACCACCCGACAAAAATGGGCCGAAATCGGTATTTTCAGGCCAGACGCTTGCTAGGGTTTGAAATCCGACACGGAACCCGAGACACAGTCATAAATTTAGGAGAAGAATGCTACAAGGATCTCGCGGTCGTCGATTTAATCTGCACTTTTCGGGCGATTTTCGTACCACCCGACAAAAATGGGCCGAAATCGGTATTTTCGGGCCAGACGATGGCTAGGGTTTGAAATCCGACACGGAACCCGAGACACAGTCATAAATTGAGGAGAAGAATGCTACAAGAATCTCGCGGTCGTCGATTTCATCTGCACTTTTCGGGCGATTTTCGTACCACCCGACAAAAATGGGCCGAAATCGGTATTTTCGGGCTAGACGATGGCTAGGGTTTGAAATCCGACACGGAACCCGAGACACAGTCATAAATTTAGGAGAAGAATGCTAGAAGGATCTCGCGGTCGGTGATTTCATATGGACTTTTTGGGCGATTTTCGTACCACTCTACAAAAATGGGCCGAAATCGGTATTTTTGGGCCAGACGATGGCTAGGGTTTGAAATCCGACACGGAACCTGAGACATAGTCATAAATTTAGGAGAAGAATGCTACAAGGATCTTGCGGTCGTCGATTTCATCTGCACTTTTCGGCGATTTTCGTACCACCCGAAAAAAATGAGTCGAAATCGGTATTTTCGGGCCAGACGATAGCTAGGGTTTGAAATCAGACACGGAACCTGAGACAAAGTCATAAATTTAGGAGAAGAATGCTACAAGGATCTCGCGGTTGCGATTTCATCTGCACTTTTCGGGCGATTTTCGTAACACCCGACAAAAATGGGCCGAAATCGGTATTTTCGGGCCAGACGATGGCTAGAATTTGAAATCCGACACGGAACACGACACACAGTCATTAATTGCGGCGAAGAATACTACAAGGGTCTCGCGGTCGTCGATTTCATCTGCACTTTTCGGGCGATTTTCGTACCACCCGACAAAAATGGGCCGAAATCGATATTTTCGGGCCAGACGATGGCTAGGGTTTGAAATCCAACACGGAACCCGAGACACAGTCATAACTTTAAGAGAAGAATGCTACAAGGATCTCGCGGTCGTCGATTTCATCTGGACTTTTCGAGCGATTTTCGTACTACCTGACAAAAATGGGCCGAAATCGGTATTTTCGGGCCAGACGATGGCTAGAGTTTGAAATCCGCACGAAACCCGAGACACAGTCATAAATTTAGGAGAAGAATGCTACAAGAATCTCGCGGTCGTCGATTTCATCTGCACTTTTCGGGCGATTTTCGTATCATCAGAAAAAAATGGGCCGAAATCGGTATTTTCGGGCTAGACGATGGCTAGGGTTTGAAATCCGACACGGAACCCGAGACATAGTCATAAATTTAGGAGAAGAATGCTACAAGGATCTCGCGGTCGTCGATTTCATCTGCACTTTTCGGGCGATTTTCGTACCACCCGACAAAAATGGGCCGAAATCGGTATTTTTGGGCCAGACGATGGCTAGAATTTGAAATCCGACACGGAACACGAGACACAGTCATAAATTTAAGAGAAGAATGCTACAAGGATCACGCGGTCGTAGATTTCATCTGCATTTTCGGGCAATTTTCGTACCACCCGACAAAAATGGGCCGAAATCGGTATTTTCGGGCCAGACGATGGCTAGGGTTTGAAATCCGCACGAAACCCGAGACACAGTCATAAATTTAGGAGAAGAATGCTACAAGAATCTCGCGGTCGTCGATTTCATCTGCACTTTTCGGGCGATTTTCGTACCACCAGAAAAAAATGGGTCGAAATCGGTATTTTCGGGCCAGACGAAGACTAGGGTTTGAAATCCGACACGAAACCGAGACACAGTCATTAATTGAGGAGAAGAATGCTATAAGGATCTCGCAGTCGTCGATTTCATCTGCACTTTTCGGCGATTTTCGTACCACCCGAAAAAAATGGGTCGAAATCGGTATTTTCGGGCCAGACGATAGCTAGGGTTTGAAATCAGACACGGAACCTAAGACAAAGTCATAAATTTAGGAGAAGAATGCTACAAGGATCTCGCGGTCGACGATTTCATCTGCACTTTTCGGGCGATTTTCGTACCACCCGACAAAAATGGTCGGAAATCGGTATTTTCGGGCCAGACGATGGCTAGAATTTGAAATCCGACACGGAACACGAGACACAGTCATTAATTGAGGCGAAGAATGCTACAAGGATCTCGCGGTCGTCGATTTCATCTGCACTTTTCAAACGATTTTCGTACCACCCGAAAAAAATGGGTCGAAATCGGTATTTTCGGGCCAGACGATAGCTAGGGTTTGAAATCAGACACGGAACCTGAGACAAAGTCATAAATTTAGGAGAAGAATAATACAAGGATCTCACGGTCGTCGATTTCATCTGCACTTTTCGGGCGATTTTCGTACCACCCGACAAAAATGGGCCGAAATCGGTATTTTTGGGCCAGACGATGGCTAGAATTTGAAATCCGACACGGAACACGAGACACAGTCATAAATTTAAGAGAAGAATGCTACAAGGATCACGCGGTCGTAGATTTCATCTGCATTTTCGGGCAATTTTCGTACCACCCGACAAAAATGGGCCGAAATCGGTATTTTCGGGCCAGACGATGGCTAGGGTTTGAAATCCGACACGGAACCCGAGACACAGTCATAAATTTAGGAGAAGAATGCTACAAGAATCTCGCGGTCGGTGATTTCATATGGACTTTTTGGGCGATTTTCGTACCACTCTATAAAAATGGGCCGAAATCGGTATTTTTGGGCCAGACGATGGCTAGGGTTTGAAATCCGACACGGAACCTGAGACATAGTCATAAATTTAGGAGAAGAATGCTACAAGGATCTTGCGGTCGTCGATTTCATCTGCACTTTTCGGCGATTTTCGTACCACCCGAAAAAAATGAGTCGAAATCGGTATTTTCGGGCCAGACGATAGCTAGGGTTTGAAATCAGACACGGAACCTGAGACAAAGTCATAAATTTAGGAGAAGAATGCTACAAGGATCTCGCGGTTGCGATTTCATCTGCACTTTTCGGGCGATTTTCGTAACACCCGACAAAAATGGGCCGAAATCGGTATTTTCGGGCCAGACGATGGCTAGAATTTGAAATCCGACACGGAACACGACACACAGTCATTAATTGCGGCGAAGAATACTACAAGGGTCTCGCGGTCGTCGATTTCATCTGCACTTTTCGGGCGATTTTCGTACCACCCGACAAAAATGGGCCGAAATCGATATTTTCGGGCCAGACGATGGCTAGGGTTTGAAATCCAACACGGAACCCGAGACACAGTCATAACTTTAAGAGAAGAATGCTACAAGGATCTCGCGGTCGTCGATTTCATCTGGACTTTTCGAGCGATTTTCGTACTACCTGACAAAAATGGGCCGAAATCGGTATTTTCGGGCCAGACGATGGCTAGAGTTTGAAATCCGCACGAAACCCGAGACACAGTCATAAATTTAGGAGAAGAATGCTACAAGAATCTCGCGGTCGTCGATTTCATCTGCACTTTTCGGGCGATTTTCGTATCATCAGAAAAAAATGGGCCGAAATCGGTATTTTCGGGCTAGACGATGGCTAGGGTTTGAAATCCGACACGGAACCCGAGACATAGTCATAAATTTAGGAGAAGAATGCTACAAGGATCTCGCGGTCGTCGATTTCATCTGCACTTTTCGGGCGATTTTCGTACCACCCGACAAAAATGGGCCGAAATCGGTATTTTTGGGCCAGACGATGGCTAGAATTTGAAATCCGACACGGAACCCGAGACAGAGTCATAAATTTAGGAGAAGAATGCTACAAGGATCTCGCGGACGTCGATTTCATCTGCACTTTTCGGGCGATTTTCGTACCACCCGACAAAAATGGGCCGAAATCGGTATTTTCGGGCCAGACAATGGCTAGGGTTTGAAATACGACACGGAACCCGAGACACAATCAGTAATTTTGGAGAAGAATGCTACAAGGATCTCGCGGTCGTCAATTTCATCTGGACTTTCCGGGCGATTTTCGTACCACCCGACAAAAATGGGCCGAAATCGGTATTTTCGGGCCAGACAATGGCTAGGGTTTGAAATCCGACACGGAACCCGAGACACAATCAGTAATTTTGGAGAAGAATGCTACAAGGATCTCGCGGTCGTCAATTTCATCTGGACTTTTTGGGCGATTTTCGTACCACCCGACAAAAATGGGCCGAAATCGGTATTTTCGGGCCAGACGATGGCTAGGGTTTGAAATCCGACACGGAACCCGAGACAGAGTCATAAATTTAGGAGAAGAATGCTACAAGGATCTCGCGGACGTCGATTTCATCTGCACTTTTCGGGCGATTTTCGTACCACCCGACAAAAATGGGCCGAAATCGGTATTTTCGGGCCAGACGATGGCTAGGGTTTGAAATCCGACACGGAACCCGAGACACAGTCATAAATTCAGGAGAAGAATGCTACAAGGATCTCGCGGTCGTCGATTTCATCTGCACTTTTCGGGCGATTTTCGTACCACCCGACAAAAATGGGCCGAAATCGGTATTTTCGGGCCAGACGATGGCTAGGGTTTGAAATCTTACACGGAACCCGAGACACAGTCATAAATTTAGGAGAAGAATGCTACAAGGATCTCGCGGTCGTCGATTTCATCTGCACTTTTCGGGCGATTTTCGTACCACCCGACAAAAATGGGCCGAAATCGGTATTTTCGGGCCAGACGATGGCTAGGGTTTGAAATCCTACACGGAACCCGAGAACGAGAAGAATGCTACAAGGATCTCGCGGTCGTCGATTTCATCTACACTTTTCGGGCGATTTTCGTACTACCCGACAAAAATTGGCCGAAATCGATATTTTCAAGCCAGACGATGGCTAGGGTTTGAAATCCGACACGAAACCCGAGACACAGTCATAAATTTAGGAGAAGAATGCTACAAGAATCTCGCGTTCGTTGATTTCATCTGCACTTTTCGGGCGATTTTCGTACCACCCGACAAAAATGGGCCGAAATCGGTATTTTCGGGCCAGACGATGGCTAGGGTTTGAAATCCGACACGAAACCCGAGACACAGTCATAAATTGAGGAGAAGAATGCTACAAGAATCTCGCGGTCGTCGATTTCATCTGCACTTTTCGGGCGATTTTCGTACCACCCGACAAAAATGGGCCGAAATCGGTATTTTCGGGCTAGACGATGGCTAGGGTTTGAAATCCGACACGGAACCCGAGACACAGTCATAAATTTAGGAGAAGAATGCTAGAAGGATCTCGCGGTCGGTGATTTCATATGGACTTTTTGGGCGATTTTCGTACCACTCTACAAAAATGGGCCGAAATCGGTATTTTTGGGCCAGACGATGGCTAGGGTTTGAAATCCGACACGGAACCTGAGACATAGTCATAAATTTAGGAGAAGAATGCTACAAGGATCTTGCGGTCGTCGATTTCATCTGCACTTTTCGGCGATTTTCGTACCACCCGAAAAAAATGGGTCGAAATCGGTATTTTCGGGCCAGACGATAGCTAGGGTTTGAAATCAGACACGGAACCTGAGACAAAGTCATAAATTTAGGAGAAGAATGCTACAAGGATCTCGCGGTTGCGATTTCATCTGCACTTTTCGGGCGATTTTCGTACCACCCGACAAAAATGGGCCGAAATCGGTATTTTCGGGCCAGACGATGGCTAGAATTTGAAATCCGACACGGAACACGACACACAGTCATTAATTGCGGCGAAGAATACTACAAGGGTCTCGCGGTCGTCGATTTCATCTGCACTTTTCGGGCGATTTTCGTACCACCCGACAAAAATGGGCCGAAATCGATATTTTCGGGCCAGACGATGGCTAGGGTTTGAAATCCAACACGGAACCCGAGACACAGTCATAACTTTAAGAGAAGAATGCTACAAGGATCTCGCGGTCGTCGATTTCATCTGGACTTTTCGAGCGATTTTCGTACTACCTGACAAAAATGGGCCGAAATCGGTATTTTCGGGCCAGACGATGGCTAGAGTTTGAAATCCGCACGAAACCCGAGACACAGTCATAAATTTAGGAGAAGAATGCTACAAGAATCTCGCGGTCGTCGATTTCATCTGCACTTTTCGGGCGATTTTCGTATCATCAGAAAAAAATGGGCCGAAATCGGTATTTTCGGGCTAGACGATGGCTAGGGTTTGAAATCCGACACGGAACCCGAGACATAGTCATAAATTTAGGAGAAGAATGCTACAAGGATCTCGCGGTCGTCGATTTCATCTGCACTTTTCGGGCGATTTTCGTACCACCCGACAAAAATGGGCCGAAATCGGTATTTTTGGGCCAGACGATGGCTAGAATTTGAAATCCGACACGGAACCCGAGACAGAGTCATAAATTTAGGAGAAGAATGCTACAAGGATCTCGCGGACGTCGATTTCATCTGCACTTTTCGGGCGATTTTCGTACCACCCGACAAAAATGGGCCGAAATCGGTATTTTCGGGCCAGACAATGGCTAGGGTTTGAAATACGACACGGAACCCGAGACACAATCAGTAATTTTGGAGAAGAATGCTACAAGGATCTCGCGGTCGTCAATTTCATCTGGACTTTCCGGGCGATTTTCGTACCACCCGACAAAAATGGGCCGAAATCGGTATTTTCGGGCCAGACAATGGCTAGGGTTTGAAATCCGACACGGAACCCGAGACACAATCAGTAATTTTGGAGAAGAATGCTACAAGGATCTCGCGGTCGTCAATTTCATCTGGACTTTTTGGGCGATTTTCGTACCACCCGACAAAAATGGGCCGAAATCGGTATTTTCGGGCCAGACAATGGCTAGGGTTTGAAATCCGACACGGAACCCGAGACAGAGTCATAAATTTAGGAGAAGAATGCTACAACGATCTCGCGGACGTCGATTTCATCTGCACTTTTCGGGCGATTTTCGTACCACCCGACAAAAATGGGCCGAAATCGGTATTTTCGGGCCAGACGATGGCTAGGGTTTGAAATCCAACACGGAACCCGAGACAGACACATAAATTTAAGAGAAGAATGCTACAAGGATCTCGGGGTCGTCGATTTCATCTGCACTTTTCGGGCGATTTTCGTACCACCCGACAAAAATGGACCGAAATCGATATTTTCGGGCCAGACGATGGCTAGGGTTTGAAATCCGACACGGAACCCGTGACACAGTCATAACTTTAAGAGAAGAATGCTACAAGGATCTCGCGGTCGTCGATTTCATCTGGACTTTTCGAGCGATTTTCGTACCACCTGACAAAAATGGGCCGAAATCGGTATTTTCGGGCCAGACGATGGCTAGGGTTTGAAATCCGCACGAAACTCGAGACACAGTCATAAATTTAGGAGAAGAATGCTACAAGAATCTCGCGGTCGTCGATTTCATCTGCACTTTTCGGGCGATTTTCGTATCACCAGAAAAAAATGGGCCGAAATCGATATTTTCGGGCTAGACGATGGCTAGGGTTTGAAATCCAACACGGAACCCGAGATGTAGTCATAAATTTAGGAGAAGAATGCTACAAGGATCTCGCGGTCGTCGATTTCATCTGCACTTTTCGGGCGATTTTCGTACCACCCGACAAAAATGGGCTGAAATCGGTATTTTTGGGCCAGACGATGGCTAGAATTTGAAATCCGACACGGAACACGAGACACAGTCATAAATTTAAGAGAAGAATGCTATAAGGATCCCGCGGTCGTCGATTTCATCTGCACTTTTCGGGCGATTATCGTATCACCTGAAAAAAATGGGCCGAAATGGGTATTTTCGGGCCAGACGATGGTTAGGGTTTGAAATCCGCACGAAACCCGAGACACAATCATAAATTTAGGAGAAGAATGCAACAAGAATCTCGCGGTCGTCGATTTCATCTGCACTTTTCGCGCAATTTTCGTACCACCAGAAAAAAATGGGCCGAAATCGGTATTTTCGAGCCAGACGATGGCTAGGGTTTGAAATCCGACACGGAACCCGAGACACAGTCATTAAATGAGGAGAAGAATGCTAAAAGGATCTCGCAGTCGTCGATTTCATCTGCACTTTTCAGCGATTTTCGTACCACCCGAAAAAAATGGGTCGAAATCGGTATTTTCGGGCCAGACGATAGCTAGGGTTTGAAATCAGACACGGAACCTGAGACAAAGTCATAAATTTAGGAGAAGAATGCTACAAGGATCTCGCGGTCGTCGATTTCATCTGCACTTTTCGGGCGAATTTCGTACCACCCGACAAAAATGGGCCGAAATCGGTATTTTTGGGTCAGACGATGGCTAGAATTTGAAATCCGACACGGAACACGAGACACAGTCATAAATTTAGGAGAAGAATGCTACAAGAATCTCGCGGTTGCGATTTCATCTGCACTTTCCGGGCGATTTTCGTACCACTAGAAAAAAATGGGGCGAAATCGGTATTTTCGGGCCAGACGATGGCTAGGGTTTGAAATCCGACACGGAATCCGAGACACAGTCATTAAATGAGGAAAAGAATGCTATAAGGATCTCGCGGTCGTCGATTTCATCTGCACTTTTCGGGCGATTTTCGTACCACCCGACAAAAATGGGCCGAAATCGATATTTTCGGGCCAGACGATGGCTAGGGTTTGAAATCT
>JBBPBP010000878.1:19924-39801 GCA_037974735.1 Cicer chorassanicum | reverse complement strand
TAAATTTAGGAGAAGAATGCTACAAGGATCTCGCGGTCGTCGATTTCATCTGCACTTTTTGGGCGATTTTCGTACCACCCGACAAAAATGGTCCGAAATCGGTATTTTCGGGCCAGACGATGGCTAGAATTTGAAATCCGACACGGAACACGAGACACAGTCATTAATTGAGGCGAAGAATGGTACAAGGATCTCGCGGTCGTCGATTTCATCTGCACTTTTCGGGCAATTTTCGTACCACCCGACAAAAATGGTCCGAAATCGATATTTTCGGGCCAGACGATGGCTAGAATTTGAAATCCGACACGGAACACGAGACACAGTCATTAATTGAGGCGAAGAATGCTAAAAGGATCTCGCGGTCGTCGATTTCATCTGCACTTTTCGGGCGATTTTCGTACCACCCGACAAAAATGGGCCGAAATCGATATTTTCGGGCCAGACGATGGCTAGGGTTTGAAATCTGACACGGAACCCCAGACACAGTCATAACTTTAAGAGAAGAATGCTACAAGGATCTCGCGGTCGTCGATTTCATCTGGACTTTTCGGGCGATTTTCGTACCACCCGACAAAAATGGGTCGAAATCGATATTTTCGGGCCAGACGATGGCTAGGGATTGAAATCCGACACGGAACCTGAGACACAGTCATAAATTTAGGAGAAGAATGCTACAAGGATCTCGCGGTCGTCGATTTCATCTGCACTTTTCGGGCGATTTTCGTATCACCAGAAAAAAATGGGCAGAAATCGGTATTTTCAGGCTAGACGATGGCTAGGGTTTGAAATCCGACACGGAACCCGAGACACAGTCATAAATTTAGGAGAAAAATGCTACAAGGATCTCGCGGTCGTCGATTTCATCTGCACTTTTCGGGCGATTTTCGTACCACCCGACAAAAATGGGCCGAAATCGGTATTTTTGGGCCAAACGATGGCTAGAATTTGAAATCCAACACGGAACACGAGACACAGTCATAAATTTAAGAGAAGAATGCTACAAGGATCTCGCGGTCGTCGATTTCATCTGCACTTTTCGGGCAATTTTCGTACCACCCGACAAAAATGGGCCGAAATCGGTATTTTTGGGCCAGACGATGGCTAGGGTTTCAAATCCGCACGAAACCCGAGACACAGTCATAAATTTAGGAGAAGAATGCTACAAGAATCTCGCGGTCGTCGATTTCATCTGCACTTTTCGGGCGATTTTCGTACCACTAGAAAAAAATGGGTCAAAATCGGTATTTTCGGGCCACACGATGGCTAGGGTTTGAAATCCGACACGGAACCCGAGACACAGTCATTAAATGAGGAGAAGAATGCTATAAGGATCTCGCAGTCGTCGATTTCATCTGCACTTTTCGGCGATTTTCGTACCACCCGAAAAAAATGGGTCGAAATCGGTATTTTCGGGCCAGACGATAGCTAGGGTTTGAAATCAGACACGGAACCTAAGACAAAGTCATAAATTTAGGAGAAGAATGCTACAAGGATCTCGCGGTCGACGATTTCATCTGCACTTTTCGGGCGATTTTCCTACCACCCGACAAAAATGGTCGGAAATCGGTATTTTCGGGCCAGACGATGGCTAGAATTTGAAATCCGACACGGAACACGAGACACAGTCATTAATTGAGGCGAAGAATGCTACAAGGATCTCGCGGTCGTCGATTTCATCTGCACTTTTCGGGCAATTTTCGTACCACCCCACAAAAATGGTCCGAAATCGGTATTTTCGGGCCAGACGATGGCTAGAATTTGAAATCCGACATGGAACACGAGACACAGTCATTAATTGAGGCGAAGAATGCTACAAGGATCTCGCGGTCGTCGATTTCATCTGCACTTTTCGGGCGATTTTCGTACCACCCGACAAAAATGGGCCGAAATCGATATTTTCGGGCCAGACGATGGTTAGGGTTTGAAATCTGACACGGAACCCCAGACACAGTCATAACTTTAAGAGAAGAATGCTACAAGGATCTCGCGGTCGTCGATTTCATCTGGACTTTTCGGGCGATTTTCGTACCACCCGACAAAAATGGGTCGAAATCGATATTTTCGGGCCAGACGATGGCTAGGGATTAAAATCCGACACGGAACCTGAGACACAGTCATAAATTTAGGAGAAGAATGCTACAAGGATCTCGCGGTCATCGATTTCATCTGCACTTTTCGGGCGATTTTCGTATCACCAGAAAAAAATGGGCCGAAATCGGTATTTTCAGTCTAGACGATGGCTAGGGTTTGAAATCCGACACGGAACCCGAGACACAGTCATAAATTTAGGAGAAGAATGCTACAAGGATCTCGCGGTCGTCGATTTCATCTGCACTTTTCGGGCGATTTTCGTACCACCCGAAAAAAATGGGCCGAAATCGGTATTTTCGGGCCAGACGATGGCTAGGGTTTGAAATCCGACACGGAACCCGAGACACAGTCATAAATTTAGGAGAAGAATGCTACAAGGATCTCGCGGTCGTCGATTTCATCTGCACTTTTCAGGCGATTTTCGTACCTCCTGAAAAAAATGGGCCGAAATCGGTATTTTCGGGCCAGACGATGGCTAGGGTTTGAAATCCGACACGGAACCCGAGTCACAGTCATAAATTAAGGAGAAGAATGCTACAAGGATCTCGCGGTCGTCGATTTCATCTGCACTTTTCGGGCGATTTTCGTACCACCCGACAAAAATGGGCCGAAATCGGTATTTTCGGGCCAGACGATGGCTAGGGTTTGAAATCTGACACGGAACACGAGACACAGTCATAAATTTAAGAGAAGAATGCTACAAGGATCTCGCAGTCGTCGCTTTCATCTGGACTTTTCGGGCGATTTTCGTACCACCCGACAAAAATGGGCCGAAATCGATATTTTCGGGCCAGACGATGGCTAGGGTTTGAAATCTGACACGGAACCCGAGACACAGTCATAACTTTAAGAGAAGAATGCTACAAGGATCTCGCGGTCGTCGATTTCATCTGGACTTTTCGGGCGATTTTCGTACCATCCGACAAAAATGGGCCGAAATCGGTTTTTTTGGGCCAGACGATGGCCAGGGTTTGAAATCCGAAACGGAACCCGAGACACATTCATAAATTTAAGAGAAGAATGCTACAAGGATCTCGCGGTCGTCGATTTCATCTGCACTTTTCGGGCGATTTTCGTATCACCTGAAAAAAATGGGCCGAAATGGGTATTTTCGGGCCAGACGATGGCTAGGGTTGAAATCCGCACGAAACCCGAGACGCAGTCATAAATTTAGGAGAAGAATGCTACAAGAATCTCGCGGTCGTCGATTTCATCTGCACTTTTCGGGCGATTTTCGTATCACCAGAAAAAAATAGGCCGTAATCGGTATTTTCGGGCTAGACGATGGCTAGGGTTTGAAATCCGACACGGAACCCGAGACACAGTCATAAATTTAGGAGAAGAATGCTACAAGGATCTCGCGGTCGTCGATTTCATCTGCACTTTTCGGGCGATTTTCGTACCACCCGACAAAAATGGGCCGAAATCAGTATTTTCGGGCCAGATGATGGCTAGGGTTTGAAATCTGACACGGAACCCGAGACACAGTCATAAATTGAGGAGAAGAATGCTACAAGGATCTCGCGGTCGTCGATTTCATCTGCACTTTTCGGGCGATTTTCGTACCACCCGACAAAAATGGGCCGAAATCGGTATTTTTGGGCCAGACGATGGCTAGGGTTTGAAATCCGACACGAAACCCGAGACACAGTCATAAATTGAGGAGAAGATTGCTATAAGGATCTCGCGGTCGCCAATTTCATCTGCACTTTTCGGGCAATTTTCGTACAACCCGACAATAATGGGCCGAAATCGGTATTTTCGGGCCAGAGGATGGCTAGGGTTTGAAATCCTACACGAAACCCGAGACACAGTCATAAATTTTGGAGAAGAATGCTACAAGGATCTCGCGGCCGTCGATTTTATCTGCACTTTTCGGGCGATTTTCGTACCACCCGACAAAAATGGGCCGAAATCGGTATTTTCGGGCCAAACGATAACTAGGGTTTGAAATCCGACACAGAACCCGAGACACATTCATAAATTTCGGAGAAGCATGCTACAAGGATCTCGCGGTCGTCGATTTCATCTGCACTTTTCGGGCGATTTTCGTACCACCCGACAAAAATGGGCCGAAATCGGTATTTTCGGGCCAGACGATGGCTAGGGTTTGAAATCCGACACGAAACCCGAGACATAGTCATAAATTTAGGAGAAGAATGCTACAAGAATCTCGCGGTCGTCGATTTCATCTGCACTTTTCGGGCGATTTTCGTACCACCCGACAAAAATGGGCCGAAATCGGTATTTTCGGGCCACACGATGGCTAGGGTTTGAAATCCGACATGGAACCTGAGACACAGTCATAAATTTAGGAGAAGAATGCTATAAGGATCTCGCGGTCGTCGATTTCATCTGCACTTTTCGGGCGATTTTCGTACCACCCGACAAAAATGGGCCGAAATCGGTATTTTCGGGCCAGACGATGGCTAGGGTTTGAAATTTGACACGGAACCCGAGACACAGTCATAAATTTAGGAGAAGAATGCTACAAGGATCTCGCGGTCGTCGATTTCATCTGCACTTTTCGGGCGATTTTCGTACCACCCGACAAAAATGGGCCGAAATCGGTATTTTTGGGCCAGACGATGGCTAGAATTTGAAATCCGACACGGAACACGAGACACAGTCATAAATTTAAGAGAAGAATGCTACAAGGATCACGCGGTCGTAGATTTCATCTGCATTTTCGGGCAATTTTCGTACCACCCGACAAAAATGGGCCGAAATCGGTATTTTCGGGCCAGACGATGGCTAGGGTTTGAAATCCGCACGAAACCCGAGACACAGTCATAAATTTAGGAGAAGAATGCTACAAGAATCTCGCGGTCGTCGATTTCATCTGCACTTTTCGGGCGATTTTCGTACCACCCGAAAAAAATGGGCCGAAATCGGTATTTTCGGGCCAGACAATGGCTAGGGTTTGAAATCCGACACGGAACCCGAGACACAATCAGTAATTTTGGAGAAGAATGCTACAAGGATCTCGCGGTCGTCAATTTCATCTGGACTTTTCGGGCGATTTTCGTACCACCCGACAAAAATGGGCCGAAATCGGTATTTTCGGGCCAGACGATGGCTAGGGTTTGAAATCCGACACGGAACCCGAGACAGAGTCATAAATTTAGGAGAAGAATGCTACAAGGATCTCGCGGACGTCGATTTCATCTGCACTTTTCGAGCGATTTTCGTACCACCCGACAAAAATGGACCGAAATCGATATTTTCGGGCCAGACGATGGCTAGGGTTTGAAATCCGACACGGAACCCGAGACACAGTCATAACTTTAAGAGAAGAATGCTACAAGGATCTCGCGGTCGTCGATTTCATCTGGACTTTTCGAGCGATTTTCGTACCACCTGACAAAAATGGGCCGAAATCGGTATTTTCGGGCTAGACGATGGCTAGGGTTTGAAATCCGCACGAAACCCGAGACACAGTCATAAATTTAGGAGAAGGATGCTACAAGAATCTCGCGGTCGTCGATTTCATCTGCACTTTTCGGGCGATTTTCGTATCACCAGAAAAAAATGGGCCGAAATCGGTATTTTCGGGCTAGACGATGGCTAGGGTTTGAAATCCAACACGGAACCGGAGACGTAGTCATAAATTTAGGAGAAGAATGCTACAAGGATCTCGCGGTCGTCGATTTCATCTGCACTTTTCGGGCGATTTTCGTACCACCCGACAAAAATGGGCCGAAATCGGTATTTTTGGGCCAGACGATGGCTAGAATTTGAAATCCGACACGGAACACGAGACACAGTCATAAATTTAAGAGAAGAATGCTATAAGGATCCCGCGGTCGTCGATTTCATCTGCACTTTTCGGGCGATTATCGTATCACCTGAAAAAAATGGGCCGAAATGGGTATTTTCGGGCCAGACGATGGTTAGGGTTTGAAATCCGCACGAAACCCGAGACACAGTCATAAATTTAGGAGAAGAATGCAACAAGAATCTCGCGGTCGTCGATTTCATCTGCACTTTTCGCGCAATTTTCGTACCACCAGAAAAAAATGGGCCGAAATCGGTATTTTCGAGCCAGACGATGGCTAGGGTTTGAAATCCGACACGGAACCCGAGACATAGTCATTAAATGAGGAGAAGAATGCTAAAAGGATCTCGCAGTCGTCGATTTCATCTGCACTTTTCAGCGATTTTCGTACCACCCGAAAAAAATGGGTCGAAATCGGTATTTTCGGGGCAGACGATAGCTAGGGTTTGAAATCAGACACGGAACCTGAGACAAAGTCATAAATTTAGGAGAAGAATGCTACAAGGATCTCGCGGTCGTCGATTTCATCTGCACTTTTCGGGCGAATTTCGTACCACCCGACAAAAATGGGCCGAAATCGGTATTTTTGGGTCAGACGATGGCTAGAATTTGAAATCCGACACGGAACACGAGACACAGTCATAAATTTAGGAGAAGAATGCTACAAGAATCTCGCGGTTGCGATTTCATCTGCACTTTCCGGGCGATTTTCGTACCACTAGAAAAAAATGGGGCGAAATCGGTATTTTCGGGCCAGACGATGGCTAGGGTTTGAAATCCGACACGGAATCCGAGACACAGTCATTAAATGAGGAAAAGAATGCTATAAGGATCTCGCGGTCGTCGATTTCATCTGCACTTTTCGGGCGATTTTCGTACCACCCGACAAAAATGGGCCGAAATCGATATTTTCGGGCCAGACGATGGCTAGGGTTTGAAATCTGACACGGAACCCCAGACACAGTCATAACTTTAAGAGAAGAATGCTACAAGGATCTCGCGGTCGTCGATTTCATCTGGACTTTTCGGGCGATTTTCGTACCACCCGACAAAAATGGGTCGAAATCGATATTTTCGGGCCAGACGATGGCTAGGGATTGAAATCCGACACGGAACCTGAGACACAGTCATAAATTTAGGAGAAGAATGCTACAAGGATCTCGCGGTCGTCGATTTCATCTGCACTTTTCGGGCGATTTTCGTATCACCAGAAAAAAATGGGCAGAAATCGGTATTTTCAGGCTAGACGATGGCTAGGGTTTGAAATCCGACACGGAACCCGAGACACAGTCATAAATTTAGGAGAAAAATGCTACAAGGATCTCGCGGTCGTCGATTTCATCTGCACTTTTCGGGCGATTTTCGTACCACCCGACAAAAATGGGCCGAAATCGGTATTTTTGGGCCAAACGATGGCTAGAATTTGAAATCCAACACGGAACACGAGACACAGTCATAAATTTAAGAGAAGAATGCTACAAGGATCTCGCGGTCGTCGATTTCATCTGCACTTTTCGGGCAATTTTCGTACCACCCGACAAAAATGGGCCGAAATCGGTATTTTTGGGCCAGACGATGGCTAGGGTTTCAAATCCGCACGAAACCCGAGACACAGTCATAAATTTAGGAGAAGAATGCTACAAGAATCTCGCGGTCGTCGATTTCATCTGCACTTTTCGGGCGATTTTCGTACCACTAGAAAAAAATGGGTCAAAATCGGTATTTTCGGGCCACACGATGGCTAGGGTTTGAAATCCGACACGGAACCCGAGACACAGTCATTAAATGAGGAGAAGAATGCTATAAGGATCTCGCAGTCGTCGATTTCATCTGCACTTTTCGGCGATTTTCGTACCACCCGAAAAAAATGGGTCGAAATCGGTATTTTCGGGCCAGACGATAGCTAGGGTTTGAAATCAGACACGGAACCTAAGACAAAGTCATAAATTTAGGAGAAGAATGCTACAAGGATCTCGCGGTCGACGATTTCATCTGCACTTTTCGGGCGATTTTCCTACCACCCGACAAAAATGGTCGGAAATCGGTATTTTCGGGCCAGACGATGGCTAGAACTTGAAATCCGACACGGAACACGAGACACAGTCATTAATTGAGGCGAAGAATGCTACAAGGATCTCGCGGTCGTCGATTTCATCTGCACTTTTCGGGCGATTTTCGTACCACCCGAAAAAAATGGGTCGAAATCGGTATTTTCGGGCCAGACGATAGCTAGGGTTTGAAATCAGACACGGAACCTGAGACAAAGTCATAAATTTAGGAGAAGAATGCTACAAGGATCTCACGGTCGTCGATTTCATCTGCACTTTTCGGGCGATTTTCGTACCACCCGACAAAAATGGCCCGAAATCGGTATTTTTGGGCCAGACGATGGCTAGAATTTGAAATCCGACACGGAACACGAGACACAGTCATAAATTTAAGAGAAGAATGCTACAAGGATCTCGCGGTCGTAGATTTCATCTGCATTTTCGGGCAATTTTCGTACCACCCGACAAAAATGGGCCGAAATCGGTATTTTCGGGCCAGACGATGGCTAGGGTTTGAAATCCGCACGAAACCCGAGACACAGTCATAAATTTAGGAGAAGAATGCTACAAGAATCTCGCGGTCGTCGATTTCATCTGCACTTTTCGGGCGATTTTCGTACCACCCGAAAAAAATGGGCCGAAATCGGTATTTTCGGGCCAGACGATGGCTAGGGTTTGAAATCCGACACGGAACCCGAGACACAGTCATAAATTGAGGAGAAGAATGCTACAAGGATCTCGCGGTCGTCGATTTCATCTGCACTTTTTGGGCGATTTTCGTACCACCAGACAAAAATGGGCCGAAATTGGTATTTTCGGGCCAGACGATGGCTAGGATTTAAAATGCGACACGAAACCCGAGACAAAGTCATAAATTTAGGAGAAGAATGCTACAAGAATCTCGCGGTCGTCGATTTCATCTGCACTTTTTGGGCGATTTTCGTACCACTCGACAAAAATGGGCCGAAATCGGTATTTTCGGGCTAGACGATGGCTAAGGTTTGAAATCTGACACGGAACCCGAGACACAGTCATAAATTTAGGAGAAGAATGCTACAAGGATCTCGCGGTCGTCGATTTCATCTGCACTTTTCGGGCGATTTTCGTACCACCCGACAAAAATGGGCCGAAATCGGTATTTTTGGGCCAGACGATGGCTAGAATTTGAAATCCGACACGGAACCCGAGACACATTCATAAATTTAAGAGAAGAATGCTACAAGGATCTCGCGGTCGTCGATTTCATCTGCACTTTTCGGGCAATTTTCGTATCACCTGAAAAAAATGGGCCGAAATGGGTATTTTCGGGCCAGACGATGGCTAGGGTTTGAAATCCGCACGAAACCCGAGACACAGTCATAAATTTAGGAGAAGAATGCTACAAGAATCTCGCGGTCGTCGATTTCATCTGCACTTTTCGTGCGATTTTCGTACCACTAGAAAAAAATGGGTCGAAATCGGTATTTTCGGGCCACACGATGGCTAGGGTTTGAAATCCGACACGGAACCCGAGACACAGTCATAAATTTAGGAGAAGAATGCTACAAGGATCTCGCGGTCGTCGATTTCATCTGCACTTTTCGGGCGATTTTCGTACCACCCGACAAAAATGGGCCGAAATCGGTATTTTCGGGCCAGACGATGGCTAGGGTTTGAAATCTGACACGGAACACGAGACACAGTCATAAATTTAAGAGAAGAATGCTACAAGGATCTCGCAGTCGTCGCTTTCATCTGGACTTTTCGGGCGATTTTCGTACCACCCGACAAAAATGGGCCGAAATCGATATTTTCGGGCCAGACGATGGCTAGGGTTTGAAATCTGAAACGGAACCCGAGACACAGTCATAACTTTAAGAGAAGAATGCTACAAGGATCTCGCGGTCGTCGATTTCATCTGGACTTTTCGGGCGATTTTCGTACCATCCGACAAAAATGGGCCGAAATCGGTTTTTTTGGGCCAGACGATGGCCAGGGTTTGAAATCCGAAACGGAACCCGAGACACATTCATAAATTTAAGAGAAGAATGCTACAAGGATCTCGCGGTCGTCGATTTCATCTGCATTTTTCGGGCGATTTTCGTATCACCTGAAAAAAATGGGCCGAAATGGGTATTTTCGGGCCAGACGATGGCTAGGGTTTGAAATCCGCACGAAACCCGAGACGCAGTCATAAATTTAGGAGAAGAATGCTACAAGAATCTCGCGGTCGTCGATTTCATCTGCACTTTTCGGGCGATTTTCGTATCACCAGAAAAAAATGGGCCGAAATCGGTATTTTCGTGCTAGACGATGGCTAGGGTTTGAAATCCGACACGAAACCCGAGACACAGTCATAAATTTAGGAGAAGAATGCTACAAGGATCTCGCGGTCGTCGATTTCATCTGCACTTTTCGGGCGATTTTCGTACCACCCGAAGAAAATGGGCCGAAATCGGTATTTTCGGGCAAGACGATGGCTAGGGTTTGAAATCCGACACGGAACCCGAGACATAGTCATAAATTTAGGAGAAGAATGCTACAAGGATCTCGCGGTCGTCGATTTCATCTGCACTTTTCGGGCGATTTTCGTACCACCCGACAAAAATGGGCCGAAATCGGTATTTTTGGGCCAGACGATGGCTAGAATTTGAAATCCGACACGGAACACGAGACACAGTCATAAATTTAAGAGAAGAATGCTATAAGGATCCCGCGGTCGTCGATTTCATCTGCACTTTTCGGGCGATTATCGTATCACCTGAAAAAAATGGGCCGAAATGGGTATTTTCGGGCCAGACGATGGTTAGGGTTTGAAATCCGCACGAAACCCGAGACACAGTCATAAATTTAGGAGAAGAATGCAACAAGAATCTCGCGGTCGTCGATTTCATCTGCACTTTTCGCGCAATTTTCGTACCACCAGAAAAAAATGGGCCGAAATCGATATTTTCGAGCCAGACGATGGCTAGGGTTTGAAATCCGACACGGAACCCGAGACATAGTCATTAAATGAGGAGAAGAATGCTAAAAGGATCTCGCAGTCGTCGATTTCATCTGCACTTTTCAGCGATTTTCGTACCACCCGAAAAAAATGGGTCGAAATCGGTATTTTCGGGCCAGACGATAGCTAGGGTTTGAAATCAGACACGGAACCTAAGACAAAGTCATAAATTTAGGAGAAGAATGCTACAAGGATCTCGCGGTCGACGATTTCATCTGCACTTTTCGGGCGATTTTCCTACCACCCGACAAAAATGGTCGGAAATCGGTATTTTCGGGCCAGACGATGGCTAGAACTTGAAATCCGACACGGAACACGAGACACAGTCATTAATTGAGGCGAAGAATGCTACAAGGATCTCGCGGTCGTCGATTTCATCTGCACTTTTCGGGCGATTTTCGTACCACCCGAAAAAAATGGGTCGAAATCGGTATTTTCGGGCCAGACGATAGCTAGGGTTTGAAATCAGACACGGAACCTGAGACAAAGTCATAAATTTAGGAGAAGAATGCTACAAGGATCTCACGGTCGTCGATTTCATCTGCACTTTTCGGGCGATTTTCGTACCACCCGACAAAAATGGCCCGAAATCGGTATTTTTGGGCCAGACGATGGCTAGAATTTGAAATCCGACACGGAACACGAGACACAGTCATAAATTTAAGAGAAGAATGCTACAAGGATCTCGCGGTCGTAGATTTCATCTGCATTTTCGGGCAATTTTCGTACCACCCGACAAAAATGGGCCGAAATCGGTATTTTCGGGCCAGACGATGGCTAGGGTTTGAAATCCGCACGAAACCCGAGACACAGTCATAAATTTAGGAGAAGAATGCTACAAGAATCTCGCGGTCGTCGATTTCATCTGCACTTTTCGGGTGATTTTCGTACCACTAGAAAAAAATGGGTCGAAATCGGTATTTTCGGGCCAGACGATGGCTAGGGTTTGAAATCCGACACGGAACCCGAGACACAGTCATTAAATGAGGAGAAGAATGCTATAAGGATCTCGCAGTCGTCGATTTCATCTGCACTTTTCGGCGATTTTCGTACCACCCGAAAAAAATGGGTCGAAATCGGTATTTTCGGGCCAGACGATAGCTAGGGTTTGAAATCAGACACGGAACCTAAGACAAAGTCATAAATTTAGGAGAAGAATGCTACAAGGATCTCGCGGTCGACGATTTCATCTGCACTTTTCGGGCGATTTTCCTACCACCCGACAAAAATGGTCGGAAATCGGTATTTTCGGGCCAGACGATGGCTAGAATTTGAAATCCGACACGGAACACGAGACACAGTCATTAATTGAGGCGAAGAATGCTACAAGGATCTCGCGGTCGTCGATTTCATCTGCACTTTTCGGGCGATTTTCGTACCACCCGACAAAAATGGGCCGAAATCGATATTTTCGGGCCAGACGATAGCTAGGGTTTGAAATCAAACACGGAACCTGAGACAAAGTCATAAATTTAGGAGAAGAATGCTACAAGGATCTCACGGTCGTCGATTTCATCTGCACTTTTCGGGCGATTTTCGTACCACCAGAAAAAAATGGGCCGAAATCGGTATTTTCGGGCTAGACGATGGCTAGGGTTTGAAATCCGACACGGAACCCGAGACACAGTCATAAAGTTAGGAGAAGAATGCTATAAGGATCTCGCGGTCGTCGATTTCATCTGCACTTTTCGGGCGATTTTCGTACCACCTGACAAAAATGGGCCGAAATCGGTATTTTCGGGCCAGACGATGGCTAGGGTTTGAAATCCGACACGGAACCCGAGACACAGTCATAAATTGAGGAGAAGAATGCTACAAGGATCTCGCGGTCGTCGATTTCATCTGCACTTTTCAGGCGGTTTTCGTACCACCCGACAAAAATGGGCCGAAATCGGTATTTTCGGGCCAGTCGATGGCTAGGGTTTGAAATCCAAAACGGAACCCGAGACACAGTCATATATTTTGGAGAAGAATGCTATAAGGATCTCGCGGTCGTCGATTTCATCTGCACTTTTCGGGCGATTTTCGTACCACACGACAAAAATGGGCCGAAATCGGTATTTTCGGGCCAGACGATGGCTAGGGTTTGAAATTTGACACGGAACCTGAGACACGGTCATAAATTTAGGAGAAGAATGCTACAAGGATCTCGCCGTCGTCGATTTCATCTACACTTTTCGGGCGATTTTCGTACCACCTGAAAAAAATGGGCCGAAATCGGTATTTTCGGGCAAGACGATGGCTAGGGTTTGAAATCGGACACAGAACCCGAGACACAGTCATAAATTGAAAAGAAGAATGCTACAAGGATCTCGCGGTCGTCGATTTCATCTGCACTTTTCGGGCGATTTTCGTACCACCCGACAAAAATGGGCCGAAATCGGTATTTTCGGGCCAGACGATGGCTAGGGTTTGAAATCCGACACGAAACCCGAGACACATTCATAATTTAAGGAGAAGAATGCTACAAGGATCTCGCGGTCGTCGTTTTCATCTGCACTTTTTGGGCTATTTTCGTACCACCCGACAAAAATGGGCCGAAATCGGTATTTTCGGGCCAGACGATGGCTAGGGTTTGAAATCCGACACGGAACCCGAGACATAGTCATAAATTGTGGAGAAGAATGCAAAAAGGATCTTGCGGTCGTCGATTTCATCTGCACTTTTCGGGCGATTTTCGTACCACCCGACAAAAATAGGCCGAAATCGGTATTTTCGGGCCAGACGATGGCTAGGGTTTGAAAACCGACACGGAACCCGAGACACAGTCATAAATTTTGGAGAAGAATGCTTTAAGGATCTCGCAGTCGTCTATTTCATCTGCACTTTTCGGGCGATTTTCGTACAACCCGACAAAAATGGGCCGAAATCGGTATTTTCGGGCCAGACGATGGCTAGGTTTGAAATCCGACACGAAACCCGAGACACAGTCATAAATTTAGGAGAAGAATGCTACAAGGATCTCGCGGTCGTTGATTTCATCTGCACTTTTCGGGCGATTTTCGTACGACCCGACAACAATGGGCCGAAATCGGTATTTTCGAGCCAGACGATGGCTAGGGTTTGAAATCCGACACGGAACCCGAGACACAGTCATAAATTGAGGAGAAGAATTCTATAAGGATCTCGCGGTCGTCAATTTCATCTGCACTTTTTGGGCGATTTTCATACCACCTGACAAAAATGGGCCGAAATCGGTATTTTCGGGCCAGACGATGGCTAGGGTTTGAAATCCTACACGAAACCCGAGACACAGTCATAAATTTTGGAGAAGAATGCTACAAGGATCTCGCGGTCGTCGATTTCATATGGACTTTTCGGGCGATTTTCGTACCACCCGACAAAAATGGGCCGAAATCGGTATTTTCGAGCCAGACGATGGCTAGGGTTTGAAATCTGACACGGAACCCGACACACATTCATAAATTTAGGAGAAGAATGCTACAAGGATCTCGCGGTCGTCGTTTTCATCTGCACTTTTTGGGTTATTTTCGTACCACCCGACAAAAATGGGCCGAAATCGGTATTTTCGGGCCAGACGATGGCTAGGGTTTGAAATCCTACACGAAACCCGAGACACAGTCATAAATTAAGGAGAAGAATGCTACAAGGATCTTGCGGTCGTCGATTTCATCTGCACTTTTCGGGCGATTTTCGTACCACCCGACAAAAATGGGTCGAAATCGATATTTTCGGGCCAGACTATGGCTTGGGTTTGAAATCTGACACGGAACCCGAGACACAGTCATAAATTAAGGAGAAGAATGCTACAAGCAACTCGCGGTCGTCGATTTCATCTACACTTTTCGGGCGATTTTCGTACCACCCGACAAAAATGGGCCGAAATCGGTATTTTCGGGCCAGACGATGGCTAGGTTTGAAATCCGACACGGAACCCGAGGCACAGTCATAAATGGAGGAGAAGAATGCTACAAGGATCTCGCGGTCGTCGATTTCATCTGCACTTTTCGGGCGATTTTCGTACCACCCGACAAAAATGGGCCGAAATCGGTATTTTCGGGCCAGACGATGGCTAGGGTTTGAAATCCGACACGGAACCCGAGACACATTCATAAATATAGGAGAAGAATGCTACAAGGATCTCGCGGTCGTCGATTTCATCTGGACTTTTCGGACGATTTTCGTACCACCCGACAAAAATGGGCCGAAATCGGTATTTTCGGGCCAGACGATGGCTAGGGTTTGAAATCCGACACGGAACCCGAGACACAGTCATAAATTTAGGAGAAGAATGCTACAAGGATCTCGCGGTCGTCAATTTCATCTGGACTTTTCGGGCGATTTTCGTACCACCCGACAAAAATGGGCCGAAATCGGTATTTTCGGGCCAGACGATGGCTAGGGTTTGAAATCCGACACGGAACCCGAGACAGAGTCATAAATTTAGGAGAAGAATGCTACAAGGATCTCGCGGACGTCGATTTCATCTGCACTTTTCGAGCGATTTTCGTACCACCCGACAAAAATGGACCGAAATCGATATTTTCGGGCCAGACGATGGCTAGGGTTTGAAATCCGACACGGAACCCGAGACACAGTCATAACTTTAAGAGAAGAATGCTACAAGGATCTCGCGGTCGTCGATTTCATCTGGACTTTTCGAGCGATTTTCGTACCACCTGACAAAAATGGGCCGAAATCGGTATTTTCGGGCTAGACGATGGCTAGGGTTTGAAATCCGCACGAAACCCGAGACACAGTCATAAATTTAGGAGAAGGATGCTACAAGAATCTCGCGGTCGTCGATTTCATCTGCACTTTTCGGGCGATTTTCGTATCACCAGAAAAAAATGGGCCGAAATCGGTATTTTCGGGCTAGACGATGGCTAGGGTTTGAAATCCAACACGGAACCGGAGACGTAGTCATAAATTTAGGAGAAGAATGCTACAAGGATCTCGCGGTCGTCGATTTCATCTGCACTTTTCGGGCGATTTTCGTACCACCCGACAAAAATGGGCCGAAATCGGTATTTTTGGGCCAGACGATGGCTAGAATTTGAAATCCGACACGGAACACGAGACACAGTCATAAATTTAAGAGAAGAATGCTATAAGGATCCCGCGGTCGTCGATTTCATCTGCACTTTTCGGGCGATTATCGTATCACCTGAAAAAAATGGGCCGAAATGGGTATTTTCGGGCCAGACGATGGTTAGGGTTTGAAATCCGCACGAAACCCGAGACACAATCATAAATTTAGGAGAAGAATGCAACAAGAATCTCGCGGTCGTCGATTTCATCTGCACTTTTCGCGCAATTTTCGTACCACCAGAAAAAAATGGGCCGAAATCGGTATTTTCGAGCCAGACGATGGCTAGGGTTTGAAATCCGACACGGAACCCGAGACACAGTCATTAAATGAGGAGAAGAATGCTAAAAGGATCTCGCAGTCGTCGATTTCATCTGCACTTTTCAGCGATTTTCGTACCACCCGAAAAAAATGGGTCGATATCGGTATTTTCGGGCCAGACGATAGCTAGGGTTTGAAATCAGACACGGAACCTGAGACAAAGTCATAAATTTAGGAGAAGAATGCTACAAGGATCTCGCGGTCGTCGATTTCATCTGCACTTTTCGGGCGAATTTCGTACCACCCGACAAAAATGGGCCGAAATCGGTATTTTTGGGTCAGACGATGGCTAGAATTTGAAATCCGACACGGAACACGAGACACAGTCATAAATTTAGGAGAAGAATGCTACAAGAATCTCGCGGTTGCGATTTCATCTGCACTTTCCGGGCGATTTTCGTACCACTAGAAAAAAATGGGGCGAAATCGGTATTTTCGGGCCAGACGATGGCTAGGGTTTGAAATCCGACACGGAATCCGAGACACAGTCATTAAATGAGGAAAAGAATGCTATAAGGATCTCGCGGTCGTCGATTTCATCTGCACTTTTCGGGCGATTTTCGTACCACCCGACAAAAATGGGCCGAAATCGATATTTTCGGGCCAGACGATGGCTAGGGTTTGAAATCTGACACGGAACCCCAGACACAGTCATAACTTTAAGAGAAGAATGCTACAAGGATCTCGCGGTCGTCGATTTCATCTGGACTTTTCGGGCGATTTTCGTACCACCCGACAAAAATGGGTCGAAATCGATATTTTCGGGCCAGACGATGGCTAGGGATTGAAATCCGACACGGAACCTGAGACATAGTCATAAATTTAGGAGAAGAATGCTACAAGGATCTCGCGGTCGTCGATTTCATCTGCACTTTTCGGGCGATTTTCGTATCACCAGAAAAAAATGGGCCGAAATCGGTATTTTCAGGCTAGACGATGGCTAGGGTTTGAAATCCGACACGGAACCCGAGACACAGTCATAAATTTAGGAGAAGAATGCTACAAGGATCTCGCGGTCGTCGATTTCATCTGCACTTTTCGGGCGATTTTCGTACCACCCGACAAAAATGGGCCGAAATCGGTATTTTTGGGCCAGACGATGGCTAGAATTTGAAATCCGACACGGAACCCGAGACACATTCATAAATTTAAGAGAAGAATGCTACAAGGATCTCGCGGTCGTCGATTTCATCTGCACTTTTCGGGCAATTTTCGTATCACCTGAAAAAAATGGGCCGAAATGGGTATTTTCGGGCCAGACGATGGCTAGGGTTTGAAATCCGCACGAAACCCGAGACACAGTCATAAATTTAGGAGAAGAATGCTACAAGAATCTCGCAGTCGTCGATTTCATCTGCACTTTTCGGGCGATTTTCGTACCACTAGAAAAAAATGGGTCGAAATCGGTATTTTCGGGCCACATGATGGCTAGGGTTTGAAATCCGACACGGAACCCGAGACACAGTCATTAAATGAGGAGAAGAATGCTATAAGGATCTCGCGGTTGTCGATTTCATCTGCACTTTTCGGGCGATTTTCGTACCACCCGACAAAAATGGGCCGAAATCGGTATTTTCGGGCCAGACGATGGCTAGGGTATGAAATCTGACACGGAACACGAGACACAGTCATTAAATGAGGAGAAGAATGCTATAAGGATCTCGCGGTTGTCGATTTCATCTGCACTTTTCGGGCGATTTTCGTATCACCAGAAAAAAATGGGCCGAAATCGGTATTTTCGTGCTAGACGATGGCTAGGGTTTGAAATCCGACACGGAACCCGAGACACAGTCATAAATTTAGGAGAAGAATGCTACAAGGATCTCGTGGTCGTCGATTTCATCTGCACTTTTCGGGCGATTTTCGTACCACCCGACAAAAATGGGCCGAAATCGGTATTTTTGGGCCAGACGATGGCTAGAATTTGAAATCCGACACGGAACCCGAGACACATTCATAAATTTAAGAGAAGAATGCTACAAGGATCTCGCGGTCGTCGATTTCATCTGCACTTTTCGGGCAATTTTCGTATCACCTGAAAAAAATGGGCCGAAATGGGTATTTTCGGGCCAGACGATGGCTAGGGTTTGAAATCCGCACGAAACCCGAGACACAGTCATAAATTTAGGAGAAGAATGCTACAAGAATCTCGCAGTCGTCGATTTCATCTGCACTTTTCGGGCGATTTTCGTACCACTAGAAAAAAATGGGTCGAAATCGGTATTTTCGGGCCACATGATGGCTAGGGTTTGAAATCCGACACGGAACCCGAGACACAGTCATTAAATGAGGAGAAGAATGCTATAAGGATCTCGCGGTTGTCGATTTCATCTGCACTTTTCGGGCGATTTTCGTACCACCCGACAAAAATGGGCCGAAATCGGTATTTTCGGGCCAGACGATGGCTAGGGTATGAAATCTGACACGGAACACGAGACACAGTCATTAAATGAGGAGAAGAATGCTATAAGGATCTCGCGGTTGTCGATTTCATCTGCACTTTTCGGGCGATTTTCGTATCACCAGAAAAAAATGGGCCGAAATCGGTATTTTCGTGCTAGACGATGGCTAGGGTTTGAAATCCGACACGGAACCCGAGACACAGTCATAAATTTAGGAGAAGAATGCTACAAGGATCTCGTGGTCGTCGATTTCATCTGCACTTTTCGGGCGATTTTCGTACCACCCGACAAAAATGGGCCGAAATCGGTATTTTTGGGCCAGACGATGGCTAGAATTTGAAATCCGACACGGAACCCGAGACACATTCATAAATTTAAGAGAAGAATGCTACAAGGATCTCGCGGTCGTCGATTTCATCTGCACTTTTCGGGCAATTTTCGTATCACCTGAAAAAAATGGGCCGAAATGGGTATTTTCGGGCTAGACGATGGCTAGGGTTTGAAATCCGCACGAAACCCGAGACGCAGTCATAAATTTAGGAGAAGAATGCTACAAGAATCTCGCGGTCGTCGATTTCATCTGCACTTTTCGGGCGATTTTCGTATCACCTGAAAAAAATGGGCCGAAATCGGTATTTTCGGGCCAGACGATGGCTAGGGTTTGAAATCCGCACGAAACCCGAGACACAGTCATAAATTTAGGAGAAGAATGCTACAAGAATCTCGCGGTCGTCGATTTCATCTGCACTTTTCGTGCGATTTTCGTACCACTAGAAAAAAATGGGTCGAAATCGGTATTTTCGGGCCACACGATGGCTAGGGTTTGAAATCCGACACGGAACCCGAGACACAGTCATAAATTTAGGAGAAGAATGCTACAAGGATCTCGCGGTCGTCGATTTCATCTGCACTTTTCGGGCGATTTTCGTACCACCCGACAAAAATGGGCCGAAATCGGTATTTTCGGGCCAGACGATGGCTAGGGTTTGAAATCTGACACGGAACACGAGACACAGTCATAAATTTAAGAGAAGAATGCTAGAAGGATCTCGCAGTCGTCGCTTTCATCTGGACTTTTCGTGCGATTTTCGTACCACCCGACAAAAATGGGCCGAAATCGGTATTTTCGGGCCAGACGATGGCTAGAATTTGAAATCCGACACGGAACACGAGACACAGTCATAAATTTAAGAGAAGAATGCTA
>JBBPBP010000878.1:8048-19914 GCA_037974735.1 Cicer chorassanicum | reverse complement strand
CCCGACAAAAATGGGCCGAAATCTGTATTTTCGGGCCAGACGATGGCTAGGTTTGAAATCCGACACGAAACCCGAGACACAGTCATAATTTTAGGAGAAGAATGCTACAAGGATCTCGCGGTCGTCGATTTCATCTGCACTTTTCGGGCGATTTTCGTACCACCCGACAAAAATGGGCCGAAATCGGTATTTTCGGGCCAGACGATGGCTAGGGTTTGAAATCCGACACGGAACCCGAGACACAGTCATAAATTTTGGAGAAGAATGCTATAAGGATCTCGTGGTTGTCTATTTCATCTGCACTTTTCGGGCGATTTTCGTACCACCCAACAAAAATGGGCCGAAATCGGTATTTTCGGGCAAGACGATGGCTAGGGATTGAAATCCGACACGAAACCCGAGACACAGTCATAAATTTAGGAGAAGAATGTTATAAGAATCTCGCGGTCGTCGATTTCATCTGCACTTTTCGGGCGATTTTCTAACCACCAGACAAAAATAGGCCGAAATCGGTATTTTCGAACCAGTCGATGGCTAGGGTTTGAAATCTGACACGGAACCCGCGACACAGTCATAAATTAAGGAGAAGAATGCTACAAGGATCTCGCGGTCGTCGATTTCATCTGCACTTTTCGGGCGATTTTCGTACCACCCGACAAAAATAGGCCGAAATCGGTATTTTCGGGCCAGACGATGGCTAGGGTTTGAAATCCGACACGAAACCCGAGACACATTCATAAATTTAGGAGAAGAATGCTACAAGGATCTCGCGGTCGTCGTTTTCATCTGCACTTTTTGGGCTATTTTCGTACCACTTGACAAAAATGGGCCGAAATCGGTATTTTCGGGCCAGACGATGGCTAGGGTTTGAAATCCGACACGGAACCCGAGACACAGTCATAAATTGTGGAGAAGAATGCAAAAAGGATCTTGCGGTCGTCGATTTCATCTGCACTTTTCGGGCGATTTTCGTACCACCCGACAAAAATAGGCCGAAATTGGTATTTTCGGGCCAGACGATGGCTAGGGTTTGAAAACCGACACGGAACACGAGACACAGTCATAAATTTTGGAGAAGAATGCTATAAGGTTCTCGCAGTCGTCTATTTAATCTGCACTTTTCGGGCGATTTTCGTACAACCCGACAAAAATGGGCCGAAATCGGTATTTTCGGGCCAGACAATGGCTAGGGTTTGAAATTCGACACGAAACCCGAGACACAGTCATAAATTTAGGAGAAGAATGCTACAAGAATCTCGCGGTCGTCGATTTCATCTGCACTTTTCGGGCGATTTTCGTACCACCCGACAAAAATGGGTCGAAATCGATATTTTCGGGCCAGACTATGGCTTGGGTTTGAAATCTGACACGGAACCCGAGACACAGTCATAAATTAAGGAGAAGAATGCTACAAGCAACTCGCGGTCGTCGATTTCATCTACACTTTTCGGGCGATTTTCGTACCACCCGACAAAAATGGGTCGAAATCGGTATTTTCGGGCCAGACGATGGCTAGGTTTGAAATCCGACACGGAACCCGAGACACAGTCATAAATGGAGGAGAAGAATGCTACAAGGATCTCGCGGTCGTCGATTTCATCTGCACTTTTCGGGCGATTTTCGTACCACCCGACAAAAATGGGCCGAAATCGGTATTTTCGGGCCAGGCGATGGCTAGTGTTTGAAATCTGACACGGAACCCGAGACACAGTCATAAATTAAGGAGAAGAATGCTACAACGATCTCGCGGTCGTCGATTTCATCTGCACTTTTCGGGCGATTTTCGTACCACCCGACAAAAATGGGCCGAAATCGGTATTTTCGGGCCAGACGATGGCTAGGGTTTGAAATCCGACACGAAACCCGAGACACAGTCATAAATTTTGGAGAAGAATGCTATAAGGATCTCGCGGTCGTCTATTTCATCTGCACTTTTCGGGCGATTTTCGTACCACCCAACAAAAATGGGCCGAAATCAGTATTTTCGGGCCAGACGATGGCTAGGGTTTGAAATCCGACACGAAACCCGAGACACAGTCATAAATTTAGGAGAAGAATGCTATAAGAATCTCACGGTCGTCGATTTCATCTGCACTTTTCGGGCGATTTTCGTACCACCCAACAAAAATAGGCCAAAATCGGTATTTTCAGGCCAGACGATGGCTAGGGTTTGAAATCTGACACGGAACCCGAGACACAATCATAAATTAAGGAGAAGAATGCTACAAGGGTCTCGCGGTCGTCGATTTCATCTGCACTTTTCGGGCGATTTTCGTACCACCCGACAAAAATGGGCCGAAATCGGTATTTTCGGGCCAGACGATGGCTAGGGTTTGAAATTCGACACGGAACCCGAGACACAATCATAAATGGAGGAGAAGAATGCTATAAGGATCTCGCGGTCGACGATTTTATCTGCACTTTTCGGGCGATTTTCGTACCACCCGACAAAAATAGGCCGAAATCGGTATTTTCGGCCCAGACGATTGCTAGGGTTTGAAATCCTACACGGAACCCGAGACACAGTCATAAATTTTGGAGAAGAATGCTACAAGGATCTAGCGGTCGTCGTTTTCATCTGCACTTTTTGGGCTATTTTCGTACCACCCGACAAAAATGGGCCGAAATCGGTATTTTCGGGCCAGACGATGGTCAGGGTTTGAAATCCGACACGAAACCCGAGACACAGTCATAAATTTAGGAGAAGAATGCTACAAGAATCTCGCGGTCGTTGATTTCATCTGCACTTTTCGGGCGATTTTCGTACCACCCGACAAAAATGGGCCGAAATCGGTATTTTCGGGCCAGACGATGGCTAGGGTTTGAAATCCGACACGGAACCCGAGACACAGTCATAAATTAAGGAGAAGAATGCTACAAGGATCTCGCGGTCGTCGATTTCATCTGCACTTTTCGGGCGATTTTCGTACCACCCGATAAAAATGGGCCGAAATCGGTATTTTCGGGCCAGACGATGGCTAGGGTTTGAAATCCGACACGGAACCCGAGACACAGTCATAAATTTTGGAGAAGAATGCTACAAGGATCTCGCGGTCGTCGATTTCATCTGGACTTTTTGGGCGATTTTCGTACCACCCGACAAAAATGGGCCGAAATCGGTATTTTCGGGCCAGACGATGGCTAGTGTTTGAAATCTGACACGGAACCCGAGACACAGTCATAAATTAAGGAGAAGAATGCTACAACGATCTCGCGGTCGTCGATTTCATCTGCACTTTTCTGGCGATTTTCGTACCACCCGACAAAAATGGGCCGAAATCGGTATTTTCGGGCCAGACGATGCCTAGGGTTTGAAATCCGACACGAAACCCGAGACACAGTCATAAATTTTGGAGAAGAATGCTATAAGGATCTCGCGGTCGTCTATTTCATCTGCACTTTTCGGGCGATTTTCGTACCACCCAACAAAAATGGGCCGAAATCAGTATTTTCGGGCCAGACGATGGCTAGGGTTTGAAATCCGACACGAAACCCGAGACACAGTCATAAATTTAGGACAAGAATGCTATAAGAATCTCACGGTCGTCGATTTCATCTGCACTTTTCGGGCGATTTTCGTACCACCCAACAAAAATAGGCCAAAATCGGTATTTTCAGGCCAGACGATGGCTAGGGTTTGAAATCTGACACGGAACCCGAGACACAATCATAAATTAAGGAGAAGAATGCTACAAGGGTCTCGCGGTCGTCGATTTCATCTGCACTTTTCGGGCGATTTTCGTACCACCCGACAAAAATGGGCCGAAATCGGTATTTTCGGGCCAGACGATGGCTAGGGTTTGAAATTCGACACGGAACCCGAGACACAATCATAAATGGAGGAGAAGAATGCTATAAGGATCTCGCGGTCGACGATTTTATCTGCACTTTTCGGGCGATTTTCGTACCACCCGACAAAAATAGGCCGAAATCGGTATTTTCGGCCCAGACGATTGCTAGGGTTTGAAATCCTACACGGAACCCGAGACACAGTCATAAATTTTGGAGAAGAATGCTACAAGGATCTAGCGGTCGTCGTTTTCATCTGCACTTTTTGGGCTATTTTCGTACCACCCGACAAAAATGGGCCGAAATCGGTATTTTCGGGCCAGACGATGGTCAGGGTTTGAAATCCGACACGAAACCCGAGACACAGTCATAAATTTAGGAGAAGAATGCTACAAGAATCTCGCGGTCGTTGATTTCATCTGCACTTTTCGGGCGATTTTCGTACCACCCGACAAAAATGGGCCGAAATCGGTATTTTCGGGCCAGACGATGGCTAGGGTTTGAAATTCGACACGGAACCCGAGACACAATCATAAATGGAGGAGAAGAATGCTATAAGGATCTCGCAGTCGACGATTTTATCGGCACTTTTCGGGCGATTTTCGTACCACCCGACAAAAATAGGCCGAAATCGGTATTTTCGGCCCAGACGATTGCTAGGGTTTGAAATCCTACACGGAACCCGAGACACAGTCATAAATTTTGGAGAAGAATGCTACAAGGATCTAGCGGTCGTCGTTTTCATCTGCACTTTTTGGGCTATTTTCGTACCACCCGACAAAAATGGGCCGAAATCGGTATTTTCGGGCCAGACGATGGATAGGGTTTGAAATCCGACACGGAACCCGAGACACAGTCATAAATTATGGAGAAGAATGCAAAAAGGATCTTGCGGTCGTCGATTTCATCTGCACTTTTCGGGCGATTTTCGTACCACCCGACAAAAATAGGCCGAAATTGGTATTTTCGGGCCAGACGATGGCTAGGGTTTGAAAACCGACACGGAACACGAGACACAGTCATAAATTTTTGAGAAGAATGCAAAAAGGATCTTGCGGTCGTCGATTTCATCTGCACTTTTCGGGCGATTTTCGTACCACCCGACAAAAATAGGCCGAAATTGGTATTTTCGGGCCAGACGATGGCTAGGGTTTGAAAACCGACACGGAACACGAGACACAGTCATAAATTTTGGAGAAGAATGCTATAAGGATCTCGCAGTCGTCTATTTCATCTGCACTTTTCGGGCGATTTTCGTACAACCCGACAAAAATGGGCCGAAATCGGTATTTTCGGGCCAGACGATGGCTAGGGTTTGAAATCCGACACGAAACCCGAGACACAATAATAAATTTTGGAGAAGAATGCTACAAGGATCTCGCGGTCGTCGATTTCATCTGCACTTTTCGGGCGATTTTCGTACCACCCGACAAAAATGGGCCGAAATCGGTATTTTCGGGCCAGACGATGGCTAGGGTTTTAAATCTGACACGGAACCCGAGACACAGTCATAAATTTAGGAGAAGAATGCTACAAGAATCTCGCGGTCGTTGATTTCATCTGCACTTTTCGGGCGATTTTCGTACCACCCGACAAAAATGGGCCGAAATCGGTATTTTCGGGCCAGACGATGGCTAGGGTTTGAAATTCGACACGGAACCCGAGACACAATCATAAATGGAGGAGAAGAATGCTATAAGGATCTCGCGGTCGACGATTTTATCTGCACTTTTCGGGCGATTTTCGTACCACCTGACAAAAATAGGCCGAAATCGGTATTTTCGGCCCAGACGATTGCTAGGGTTTGAAATCCTACACGGAACCCGAGACACAGTCATAAATTTTGGAGAAGAATGCAAAAAGGATCTTGCAGTCGTCGATTTCATCTGCACTTTTCGGGCGATTTTCGTACCACCCGACAAAAATAGGCCGAAATTGGTATTTTCGGGCCAGACGATGGCTAGGGTTTGAAAACCGACACGGAACACGAGACACAGTCATAAATTTTGGAGAAGAATGCTATAAGGATCTCGCAGTCGTCTATTTCATCTGCACTTTTCGGGCAATTTTCGTACAACCCGACAAAAATGGGCCGAAATCGGTATTTTCGGGCCAGACGATGGCTAGGGTTTGAAATCCGACACGAAACCCGAGACACAGTAATAAATTTAGGAGAAGAATGCTACAAGAATCTCACGGTCGTTGATTTCATCTGCACTTTTCGGGCGATTTTTGTACCACCCGACAACAATGGGCCGAAATCGGTATTTTCGAGCCAGACGATGGCTAGGGTTTGAAATCCGACACAGAACCCGAGACACAGTCATAAATTGAGGAGAAGAATGCTATAAGGATCTCGCGGTCGTCAATTTCATCTGCACTTTTTAGGCGATTTTCGTACCACCCGACAAAAATGGGCCGAAATCGGTATTTTCGGGCCAGACGGTGGCTAGGGTTTGAAATCCTACACGAAACCCGAGACACAGTCATAAATTTTGGAGAAGAATGCTACAAGGATCTCGCGGTCGTCGATTTCATCTGGACTTTTCGGGCGATTTTCGTACCACCCGACAAAAATGGGCCGAAATCGGTATTTTCGAGCCAGACGATGGCTAGGGTTTGAAATCCGACACGGAACCCGAGACACAGTCATAAATTGAGGAGAAGAATGCTATAAGGATCTCGCGGTCGTCAATTTCATCTGCACTTTTTGGGCGATTTTCATACCACCTGACAAAAATGGGCCGAAATCGGTATTTTCGGGCCAGACGATGGCTAGGGTTTGAAATCCTACACGAAACCCGAGACACAGTCATAAATTTTGGAGAAGAATGCTACAAGGATCTCGCGGTCGTCGATTTCATCTGCACGTTTCAGGCGATTTTCGTACCAACCGACAAAAATGGGCCGAAATCGGTATTTTCGGGCCAGACGATGGCTAGGGTTTGAAATCCGACACGGAACCCGAGACACAGTCATAAATTTAGGAGAAGAATGCTACAAGAATCTTGCGGTCGTCGATTTCATCTGCACTTTTCGGGCGATTTTCGTACCACCCGACAAAAATGGGCCGAAATCGGTATTTTCGGGCCAGACGATGGCTAGGGTTTGAAATCCGACACGGAACCCGAGACACAATCATAAATGGAGGAGAAGAATGCTATAAGGATCTCGCGGTCGACGATTTTATCTGCACTTTTCGGGCGATTTTCGTACCACCCGACAAAAATAGGCCGAAATCGGTATTTTCGGCCCAGACGATTGCTAGGGTTTGAAATCCTACACGGAACCCGAGACACAGTCATAAATTTTGGAGAAGAATGCTACAAGGATCTCGCGGTCGTCGTTTTCATTTGCACTTTTTGGGCTATTTTCGTACCACCCGACAAAAATGGGCCGAAATCGGTATTTTCGGGCCAGACGATGGATAGGGTTTGAAATCCGACACGGAACCCGAGACACAGTCATAAATTATGGAGAAGAATGCAAAAAGGATCTTGCGGTCTTCTATTTCATCTGCACTTTTCGGGCGATTTTCGTACAACCCGACAAAAATGGGCCGAAATCGGTATTTTCGGGCCAGACGATGGCTAGGGTTTGAATTCCGACACGAAACCCGAGACACAGTCATAAATTTAGGAGAAGAATGCTACAAGAATCTCGCGGTCGTTGATTTCATCTGCACTTTTCGGGCGATTTTTGTACCACCCGACAACAATGGGCCGAAATCGGTATTTTCGAGCCAGACGATGGCTAGGGTTTGAAATCCGACACGGAACCCGAGACACAGTCATAAATTGAGGAGAAGAATGCTATAAGGATCTCGCGGTCGTCAATTTCATCTGCACTTTTTGGGCGATTTTCATACCACCTGACAAAAATGGGCCGAAATCGGTATTTTCGGGCCAGACGATGGCTAGGGTTTGAAATCCTACACGAAACCCGAGACACAGTCATAAATTTTGGAGAAGAATGCTACAAGGATCTCGCGGTCGTCGATTTCATCTGGACTTTTCGGGCGATTTTCGTACCACCCGACAAAAATGGGCCAAAATCGGTATTTTCGGGCCAAACGATGGCTAGGGTTTGAAATCCGACACGGAACCCGAGACACAGTTATAAATTTTGGAGAAGAATGCTACGAGGATCTCGCGGTCGTCGATTTCATCTGCACTTTTCGGGCGATTTTCGTACCACCCGACAAAAATGGGCCGAAATCGGTATTTTCGGGCCAGACGATGGCTAGGGTTTGAAATCCTACACGAAACCCGAGACACAGTCATAAATTTTGGAGAAGAATGCTACAAGGATCTCGCGGTCGTCGATTT
This sequence comes from Cicer chorassanicum, assembly GCA_037974735.1. Classification (NCBI taxonomy): domain Eukaryota; kingdom Viridiplantae; phylum Streptophyta; class Magnoliopsida; order Fabales; family Fabaceae; genus Cicer; species Cicer chorassanicum. The sequence goes on along the minus strand of JBBPBP010000878.1, from coordinate 11,797 downwards.
CATCTGGACTTTTCGGGCAATTTTCGTACCACCTGACAAAAATGGGCCCAAATCGGTATTTTCGGGCCAAACGATGGCTAGGGTTTGAAATCCGACACGGAACCCGAGACACAGTTATAAATTTTGGAGAAGAATGCTACGAGGATCTCGCGGTCGTCGATTTTATCTGCACTTTTCGGGCGATTTTCGTACCACCCGACAAAAATGGGCCGAAATCGGTATTTTCGGGCAAGACGATGGCTAGGGTTTGAAATCCGACACGAAACCCGAGACACAATCATAAATTTAGGAGAAGAATGCTACAAGGATCTCGCGGTCGTCGATTTCATCTGCACTTTTCGGGCGATTTTCGTACCACCCGACAAAAATGGGCCGAAATCGGTATTTTCGGGCCAAACGATGGCTAGGGTTTGAAATCCGACATGGAACCCGAGACACAGTCATAAATTTAGGAGAAGAATGCTACAAGGATCTCGCGGTCGTCGATTTCATCTTGACTTTTCGGGCGATTTTCGTACCACCCGACAAAAATGGGCCGAAATCTGTATTTTCAGGTCAGACGATGGCTAGGGTTTGAAATCGGACACGGAACCCGAGACACAGTCATAAATTTTGGAGAAGAATGCTACAAGGATCTCGCGGTCGTCGATTTCATCTGGACTTTTCGGGCGATTTTCGTACCACCCGACAAAAATGGGCCGAAATCGGTATTTTCGGGCCAGACGATGGCTAGGGTTTGAAATCTGACACGGAACTCGAGACACAGTCATAAATGGAGGAGAAGAATGCTATAAGGATCTCGCGGTCGTCAATTTCATCTGCACTTTTTAGACGATTTTCGTACCACCCGACAAAAATGGGACGAAATCGGTATTTTCGGGCCAGACGGTGGCTAGGGTTTGAAATCCTACACGAAACCCGAGACACAGTCATAAATTTTGGAGAAGAATGCTACAAGGATCTCGCGGTCGTCGATTTCATCTGGACTTTTCGGGCGATTTTCGTACCACCCGACAAAAATGGGCCGAAATCGGTATTTTCGAGCCAGACGATGGCTAGGGTTTGAAATCTGACACGGAACCCGAGACACAGTCATAAATGGAGGAGAAGAATGCTACAAGGATCTCGCGGTCGTCGATTTAATCTGCACTTTTCGAGCGTTTTTCGTACCACCCGACAAAAATAGGCCGAAATCAGTATTTTCGCGCCAGACGATGGCTAGGGTTTGAAATCCTACACGAAACCCGAGACACAATCATAAATTAAGGAGAAGAATGCTACAAGGATCTTGCGGTCGTCGATTTCATCTGCACTTTTCGGGCGATTTTTGTACCACCCGACAAAAATGGGCCGAAATCGGTATTTTCGGGCGAGATGATGACTAGGGTTTGAAATCCGATACGGAACCCGAGACACAGTCATAAATTGTGGAGAAGAATGCAAAAAGGATATTGCGGTCGTCGATTTCATCTGCACTTTTCGGGCGATTTTCGTACCACCCGACAAAAATAGGCCGAAATCGGTATTTTCGGGCCAGACGATGGCTAGGGTTTGAAAACCGACACGGAACCCGAGACACAGTCATAAATTTTGGAGAAGAATGCTATAGGGATCTCGCAGTCGTCTATTTCATCTGCACTTTTTGGGCGATTTTCGTACCACCCCACAAAAATGGGCCGAAATCGGTATTTTCGGGCCAGACGATGGCTAGGGTTTGAAATCCGACACGAAACCCGAGACACAGTCATAAATTTAGGAGAAGAATGCTACAAGAATCTCGCGGTCGTTGATTTCATCCGCACTTTTCGGGCGATTTTCGTACTACCCGACAACAATGGGCCGAAATCGGTATTTTCGAGCCAGACGATGGCTAGGGTTTAAAATCCGACACGGAACCCGAGACACACTCATAAATTGAGGAGAAGAATGCTATAAGGATCTCGCGGTCGTCAATTTCATCTGCACTTTTTAGGCGATTTTCGTACCACCCGACAAAAATGGGCCGAAATCGGTATTTTCGGGCCAGACGGTGGCTAGGGTTTGAAAACCTACACCAAACCCGAGACACAGTCATAAATTTTGGAGAAGAATGCTACAAGGATCTCGCGGTCGTCGATTTCATCTGGACTTTTCGGGCGATTTTCGTACCACCCGACAAAAATGGGCCGAAATCGATATTTTCGGGCCAGACGATGGCTAGGGTTTGAAATCTGACACGGAACCCGAGACACAGTCATAAATGGAGGATAAGAATGCTACAAGGATCTCGCGGTCGTCGATTTCATCTGCACTTTTCGAGCGTTTTTCGTACCACCCGACAAAAATAGGCCGAAATCGGTATTTTCGGGCCAGACGATGGTTAGGGTTTGAAATCCGACACGGAACCCGAGACACAGTCATAAATTTTGGAGAAGAATGCTATAAGGATCTCGCGGTCGTCGATTTCATCTGCACTTTTCGGGCGATTTTCGTACCACCCGACAAAAATGGGCCGAAATCGGTATTTTCGGGCCAGACGATGGCTAGGGTTTGAAATCCTACACGAAACCCGAGACACAATCATAAATTTAGGAGAAGAATGCTACAAGGATCCCGCGGTCGTCGATTTCATCTGCACTTTTCGGGCGATTTTTGTACCACCCGACAAAAATGGGCCGAAATCGGTATTTTCGGGCCAGACGATGGCTAGGGTTTGAAATCCGACACGAAACCCGAGACACAGTCATAAATTTAGGAGAAGAATGCTACAAGAATCTCGCGGTCGTCGATTTCATCTGCACTTTTCGGGCGATTTTCGTACAACCCGACAAAAATGGGCCGAAATCGGTATTTTCGGGCCAGACGATGGCTAGGGTTTGAAATCCGACACGGAACCCGAGACACAGTCATAAATTTAGGAGAAGAATGCTACAAGGATCTCGCGGTCGTCGATTTCATTTGGACTTTTCGGGCGATTTTCGTACCACCCGACAAAAATGGGCCGAAATCGGTATTTTCGGGCCAGACGATGGCTAGGGTTTGAAATCTGACACGGAACCCGAGACACAGTCATAAATGGAGGAGAAGAATGCTACAAGGATCTCGCGGTCGTCGATTTCATCTGCACTTTTCGAGCGTTTTTCGTACCACCCGACAAAAATAGGCCGAAATCGGTATTTTCGGGCCAGACGATGGTTAGGGTTTGAAATCCGACACGGAACCCGAGACACAGTCATAAATTTTGGAGAAGAATGCTATAAGGATCTCGCGGTCGTCGATTTCATCTGCACTTTTCGGGCGATTTTCGTACCACCCAACAAAAATGGGCCGAAATCGGTATTTTTGGGTCAGACGATGGCTAGGGTTTGAAATCCGACACGGAACCCGAGACACAATCATAAATGGAGGAGTAGAATGCTATATGGATCTCGCGGTCGTCGATTTCATCTGCACTTTTCGAGCGATTTTCGTACCACCCGACAAAAGTAGGCCGAAATCAGTATTTTCGCGCCAGACGATGGCTAGGGTTTGAAATCCTACACGAAACCCGAGACACAATCATAAATTAAGGAGAAGAATGCTACAAGGATCTCGCGGTCGTCGTTTTCATCTGCACTTTTTGGGTTATTTTCGTACCACCCGAAAAAAATGGGCCGAAATCGGTATATTCGGGCCAGACGATGGCTAGGGTTTGAAATCCGACACGAAACCCGAGACACAGTCATAAATTGTGGAGAAGAATGCTACAAGCAACTCGCGGTCGTCGATTT
>JBBPBP010000877.1:329175-368958 GCA_037974735.1 Cicer chorassanicum | reverse complement strand
GAACCCGAGACACAGTCATAAATTGAGGAGAAGAATGCTATAAGGATCTCGCGGTCGTCGATTTCATCTGCACTTTTCGGGCGATTTTCGTATCACCCGAAAAAAATGGGCCGAAATCGGTATTTTCAGGCCAGACGATGGGTAGGGTTTGAAATCCGCACGAAACCCGAGACACAGTCATAAATTTAGGAGAAGAATGCTACAAGAATCTCGCGGTCGTCGATTTCATCTGCACTTTTCGAGCGATTTTCGTACCACCAGAAAAAAATGGGTCGAAATCGGTATTTTCGGGCAAGACGATGGCTAGGGTTTGAAATCCGACAAGGAACCCGAGTCACAGTCATTAATTGAGGAGAAGAATGCTATAAGGATCTCGCAGTCGTCGATTTCATCTGCACTTTTCGGCGATTTTCGTACCACCCGATAAAAATGGGACGAAATCGGTATTTTCGGGCCAGACGATAGCTAGGGTTTGAAATCTAACACGGAACCTGAGACAAAGCCATAAATTTAGGAGAAGAATGCTACATGGATCTCGCGGTCGTCGATTTCATCTGCACTTTTCGGGCGATTTTCGTACCACCAGAAAAAAAATGGGCCGAAATCGGTATTTTCGGGCCAGACGATGGCTAGGGTTTGAAATCCGACACGGAACCCGAGACACAGTCATAAATTTAAGAGAAGAATGCTACAAGGATCTCGCGGTCGGTGATTTCATCTGGAGTTTTCGGGCGATTTTCATACCACCCGACAAAAATGGTCGAAAATCGGTATTTTCGTGCCAGACAATGGCTAGGGTTTGAAATCCGACACGGAACCCGAGACACAGTCATAAATTTAGGAGAAGAATGCTACTAGGATCTCGCGGTCGTCGATTTCATCTGCACTTTTCGGGCGATTTTCGTACCACCCGACAAAAATGGGCCGAAATCGGTATTTTCGGGCCAGACGATGGCTAGGGTTTGAAATCCGACACGGAACCCGAGACACAATCATAAATTGAGGAGAAGAATGCTACAAGGATCTCGCGGTCGTCGATTTCATCTGGACTTTTCGGGCGATTTTCGTACAACCCGACAAAAATGGGTCGAAATCGGTATTTTCGGGCCAGACGATGGCTAGGGTTTGAAATCCGCACGAAACCCGAGAAACAGTCATAAATTTAGGAGAAGAATGCTACAAGGATCTCGCGGTCGTCGATTTCATCTGCACTTTTCGGGCGGTTTTCGTACCACCCGACAAAAATGGGCCGAAATCGGTATTTTCGGGCCAAACGATGGCTAGGGTTTGAAATCCGACACGGAACCCGAGACACAGTCATTAATTGAGGAGAAGAATGCTATAAGGATCCCGAAGTCGTCGATATCATCTGCACTTTTCGGCGATTTTCGTACCACCCGAAAAAAATGGGTCGAAATCGGTATTTTCGGGCCAGACGATAGCTAGGGTTTGAAATCTGACACGGAACCAGAGACACAGTCATAAATTTAGGAGAAGAATGCTACAAGGATCTCGCGGTCGGTGATTTCATATGGACTTTTCGGGCGATTTTTGTACCACCCGACAAAAATGGGCCGCAATCGGTATTTTCGGGCCAAACGATGGCTAGGGTTTGAAATCCGACACGGAACCCGAGACACAGTCATAAATTTAAGAGAAGAATGCTACAAGGATCTCGCGGTCGTCGATTTCATCTGCACTTTTCGGGCAATTTTCGTACCACCCAACAAAAATCGGCCGAAATCGGTATTTTCGAGCCAGACGATGGCTAGGGTTTGAAATCCGCACGATACCCGAGACATAGTCATAAATTTAGGAGAAGAATGCTACAAGAATCTCGCGGTCGTCGATTTCATCTGCACTTTTCGGGCGATTTTCGTACCACCAGAAAAAAATGGGACGAAATCGGTATTTTCGGGCCAGACGATGGCTAGGGTTTGAAATCCGCACGAAACCCGAGACACAGTCATAAATTTAGGAGATGAATGCTACAAGAATCTCGCGGTCGTCGATTTCATCTGCACTTTTCGGGCGATTTTTGTACCACCAGAAAAAAAATGGGTCGAAATCGGTATTTTCGGGCCAAACGATGGCTAGGGTTTGAAATCCGACACGGAACCCGAGACACAGTCATTAATTGAGGAGAAGAATGCTATAAGGATCTCGCAGTCGTCAATTTCATCTGCACTTTTCGGCGATTTTCGTACCACCTGAAAAAAATGGGTCGAAATCGGTATTTTCGGGCCAGACGATTGCTAGGGTTTGAAATCCGACACGGAACCCAAGACAAAGTCATAAATTTAGGAGAAGAATGCTACAAGGATCTCGCGGTCGTCTATTTTATCTGCACTTTTCGGGCGATTTTCGTACCACTCGACAAAAATGTGCAGAAATCGGTATTTTCGGGCTTGACGATGGCTAGGGTTTAAAATCTGACACGGAACCCGAGACACAATCATAAATTTAAGAGAAGAATGCTACAAGGATCTCGCGGTCGGTGATTTCATCTGGACTTTTCGGGCAATTTTCGTACCACCCGACAAAAATGGGCCGGAATCGATATTTTCGGGCCAGACGATGGCTAGGGTTTGAAATCCGACACGGAACCCGAGACACAGTCATTAATTTAGGAGAAGAATGCTACAAAGATCTCGCGGTCGTCGATTTCATCTGGACTTTTCGGGCGATTTTCGCACCACCCGACAAAAATGGGCCGAAATCGGTATTTTCGGGCTTGTCGATTGCTAGGGTTTGAAATCCGACACAGAACCCGAGACACAGTCATAAATTTTGGAGAAGAATGCTACAAGGATCTCGCGGTCGTCGATTTCATCTGCACTTTTCGGGCGATTTTCGTACCACCCGACAAAAATGGGCCGAAATCGGTATTTTCAGGCTAGACGATGGCTAGGGTTTGAAATCCGACACGGAACCCGAGATACAGTCCTAAATTTAAGAGAAGAATGCTACAAGGATCTCGCGGTCGGTGATTTCATCTGGACTTTTCGGGCGATTTTCGTACCACCCGACAAAAATGGGCCGAAATCGATATTTTCGGGCCAGACGATGGCTAGGGTTTGAAATCCGACACAGAACCCGAGACACAGTCATAAATTTAGGAGAAGAATGCTACAAGGATCTCGCGGTCGTCGATTTCATCTGGACTTTTCGGGCGATTTTCGTACCACCCGACAAAAATGGGCCGAAATCGGTATTTTCGGGCCAGACGTTGGCTAGGGTTTGAAATCCGATACGGAACCCGAGACACAGTCATAAATTTAGGAGAAGAATGCTACAAGGATCTCGCGGTCGTCGATTTCATATGGACTTTTCGGGCGATTTTCGTACCACCCGACAAAAATGGGCCGAAATCGGTATTTTCGGGCCAGACGATGGCTAGGGTTTGAAATCCGACACGGAACCCGAGACACAGTCATAAATTTAAGAGAAGAATGCTACAAGGATCTCGCGGTCGTCGATTTCATTTGCACTTTTCGGGCGATTTTCGTACCACCCGACAAAAATGGGCCGAAATCGGTATTTTCGGGCCAGACGATGGCTAGGGTTTGAAATCCGACACGGAACCCGAGACACAGTCATAAATTTAAGAGAAGAATGCTACAAGGATCTCACGGTCGTCGATTTCATCTGGACTTTTCGGGCGATTTTCGTACCACCCGACAAAAATGGGCCGAAATCGGTATTTTCGGGCCAGACGATGGCTAGGGTTTGAAATCCGACACGGAACCCGAGACACAGTCATAAATTTAAGAGAAGAATGCTACTAGGATCTCGCAGTCGGTGATTTCATCTGGACTTTTCGGGCGATTTTCGTACCACTCTAGAAAAATGGGCCGAAATCGGTATTTTCGGGCCAGACGATGGCTAGGGTTTGAAATCCGACACGGAATTTGAGACACAGTCATAATTTTAGGAGAAGAATACTACAAGGATCTTGCGATCGTCGATTTCATCTGGACTTTTCGGGCGATTTTCGTACCACCCGACCAAAAAGGGCCGAAATTGGTATTTTTGGGCCAGTCGATGGCTAGCGTTTAAAATCTGACACGGAACCCGAGACACAGTCATAAATTTAAGAGAAGAATGCTACAAGGATCTCGTGGTCGGTGATTTCATCTGGACTTTTGGGACGATTTTCGTACCACCCGACAAAAATGGCCCGAAATCGATATTTTCGGGCCAGACGATCGCTAGGGTTTGAAATCCTACACGGAACCCGAGACACAGTCATAAATTTAAGAGAAGAATGCTACAAGGATCTCGCGGTCAGTGATTTCATCTGGACTTTTCGGGCGATTTTCGTACCACCCGACAAAAATGGGCCGAAATCGGTATTTTCGGGCCAGACGATGGCTAGGGTTTGAAATCCGACACGGAACCCGAGACACAGTCATAAATTTAAGAGAAGAATGCTACAAGGATCTCGCGGTCGTCGATTTCATCTGGACTTTTCGAGCGATTTACGTACCACCCGACAAAAATGGGTCGAAATCGGTATTTTTGGGACAGACGATGAATAGGGTTTGAAATCTGACACGGAACCTTAGACAATGTCATAAATTTAGGAGAAGAATGCTACAAGGATCTCGCGGTTGTCGATTTCATCTGCATTTTTCAGGCGATTTTAAAACCACCCGAAAAAAATGGGCCGAAATCGGTATTTTCGGGCCAGACGATGGCTAGGGTTTGAAATCCGACACGGAACCCGAGACACAGTCATAAATTTAAGAGAAGAATGCTACAAGGATCTCGCGGTCGTCGATTTCATCTGGACTTTTCGGGCGATTTTCGTACAACCCGACAAAAATGGGCCGAAATCGGTATTTTCGGGCCAGACGATGGCTAGGGTTTGAAATCCGACACGGAACCCGAGACACATTCATAAATTTAGGAGAAGAATGCTACAAGGATCTCGCGGTCGTCGATTTCATCAGCACTTTTCGTACCACCCGACCAAAATGGGCCGAAATCGGTATTTTCGGGCCATACGATGGCTAGGTTTTGAAATCCGACACAAAACCCGAGACACAATCATAAATTAAGGAGAAGAATGCTATAAGAATCTCGCAGTCGTCGATTTCATCTGCACTTTTCGAGCGATTTTCGTACCACCCGATACAAATGGGCCGAAATCGGTATTTTCGGGCCAGACGATGGCTAGGTTTTGAAATCCGACACAAAACCCGAGACACAATCATAAATTTAGGAGAAGAATGCTACAAGGATCTCGCGGTCGTCGATTTCATCTGCACTTTTCGGGCGATTTTTGTACCACCCGACAAAAATGGGCCGAAATCGGTATTTTCGGGCCAAACGATGGCTAGGGTTTGAAATCCTACACGGAACCCGAGACACAGTCATAAATTTAGGAGAAGAATGCTACAAGGATCTCGCGGTCATCGATTTCATCTGGACTTTTCGAGCGATTTTCGTAACACCCTACAAAAATGGGCCAAAATCGGTATTTTCGGGCCAGACGATGGCTAGGGTTTAAAATCTGACACGGAACCCGAGACACAGTCATAAATTTAGGAGAAGAATGCTACAAGGATCTCGCGGTCGTCGATTTCATCTGCACTTTTCGGGCGATTTTCGTACCACCCGACAAAAATGGGCCGAAATCGGTATTTTCAGGCTAGACGATGGCTAGGGTTTGAAATCCGACACGGAACCCGAGATACAGTCATTAATTGAGGCGAAGAATGCTACATGGATCTCACGATCGTCGATTTCATCTGGACTTTTCGGGCGATTTTCGTACCACGCGACAAAAATGGGTCGAAATCGGTATTTTTGGGCGAGACAATGGCTAGGGTTTGAAATCTGACACGGAACCTGAGACACTGTCATAAATTTAGGAGAAGAATGCTACAAGAATCTCGCGGTCGTCGATTTCATCTGCACTTTTCGGGCGATTTTCGTACCACCAGAAAAAAATGGGCCGAAATCGGTATTTTCGGGCCAGACGATGGCTAGGGTTTGAAATCCGACACGGAACCCGAGACACAGTCATAAATTTAAGAGAAGAATGCTACAAGGATCTCGCGGTCGTCGATTTCATCTGCACTTTTTGGGCGATTTTCGTACCACCCGACAAAAATGGGCCGAAATCGGTATTTTCGGGCCAGACGATGGCTAGGGTTTGAAATCCGACACGGAACCCGAGACACACTCATAAATTTAAGAGAAGAATGCTACAAGGATCTCGCAGTCGTCGATTTCATCTGGACTTTTCGGGCGATTTTCGTACCACCCGACAAAAATGGGTTGAAATCGGTATTTTTGGGCCACACGATGGCTATGGTTTGAAATCTGACACGGAACCTGAGACACTGTCATAAATTTAGGAGAAGAATGCTACAAGGATCTCGCGGTCGTCGATTTCATCTGCACTTTTCGGGCGATTTTCGTACCACCCGACAAAAATGGGCCGAAATCGGTATTTTCGAGCCAGACGATGGCTAGGGTTTGAAATCCGACACAGAACCCGAGACACAGTCATAAATTTAGGAGAAGAATGCTATAAGGATCTCGCGGTCGTCGATTTCATCTGCACTTTTCGGGCGATTTTCGTACCACCCGAAAAAAATGGGCCGAAATGGGGATTTTCGGGCCACACGATGGCTAGGGTTTGAAATCCGCACGAAACCCGAGACACAGTCATAAATTTAGGAGAAGAATGCTACAAGAATCTCGCGGTCGTCGATTTCATCTGCACTTTTCGGGCGATTTTCGTACCACCAGAAAAAAATGGGTCGAAATCGGTATTTTCGGGCCAGACGATGGCTAGGGTTTGAAATCCGACACGGAACCCGAGACACAGTCATTAATTGAGGAGAAGAATGCTATAAGGATCTCGCAGTCGTCGATTTCATCTGCACTTTTCGGCGATTTTCGTACCACCCGAAAAAAATGGGTCGAAATCGGTATTTTCGGGCCAGACGATAGCTAGGGTTTGAAATCTGACACGGAACCCGAGACACAGTCATAAATTTAGGAGAAGAATGCTACAAGGATCTCGCGGTCGGTGATTTCATATGGACTTTTCGGGCGATTTTTGTACCACCCGACAAAAATGGGCCGCAATCGGTATTTTCGGGCCAAACGATGGCTAGGGTTTGAAATCCGACACGGAACCCGAGACACAGTCATAAATTTAAGAGAAGAATGCTACAAGGATCTCGCGGTCGTCGATTTCATCTGCACTTTTCGGGCAATTTTCGTACCACCCAACAAAAATCGGCCGAAATCGGTATTTTCGAGCCAGACGATGGCTAGGGTTTGAAATCCGCACGATACCCGAGACACAGTCATAAATTTAGGAGAAGAATGCTACAAGAATCTCGCGGTCGTCGATTTCATCTGCACTTTTCGGGCGATTTTCGTACCACCAGAAAAAAATGGGACGAAATCGGTATTTTCGGGCCAGACGATGGCTAGGGTTTGAAATCCGCACGAAACCCGAGACACAGTCATAAATTTAGGAGAAGAATGCTACAAGAATCTCGCGGTCGTCGATTTCATCTGCACTTTTCGGGCGATTTTCGTACCACCAGAAAAAAAATGGGTCGAAATCGGTATTTTCGGGCCAAACGATGGCTAGGGTTTGAAATCCGACACGGAACCCGAGACACAGTCATTAATTGAGGAGAAGAATGCTATAAGGATCTCGCAGTCGTCAATTTCATCTGCACTTTTCGGCGATTTTCGTACCACCCGAAAAAAATGGGTCGAAATCGGTATTTTCGGGCCAGACGATTGCTAGGGTTTGAAATCCGACACGGAACCCAAGACAAAGTCATAAATTTAGGAGAAGAATGCTACAAGGATCTCGCGGTCGTCTATTTTATCTGCACTTTTCGGGCGATTTTCGTACCACTCGACAAAAATGGGCAGAAATCGGTATTTTCGGGCTTGACGATGGCTAGGGTTTAAAATCTGACACGGAACCCGAGACACAATCATAAATTTAAGAGAAGAATGCTACAAGGATCTCGCGGTCGGTGATTTCATCTGGACTTTTCGGGCAATTTTCGTACCACCCGACAAAAATGGGCCGGAATCGATATTTTCGGGCCAGACGATGGCTAGGGTTTGAAATCTGACACGGAACCCGAGACACAATCACCGATTTTAGGAGAAGAATGCTACAAAGATCTCGCGGTCGTCGATTTCATCTGGACTTTTCGGGCGATTTTTGCACCACCCGACAAAAATGGGCCGAAATCGGTATTTTCGGGCTTGTCGATTGCTAGGGTTTGAAATCCGACACAGAACCCGAGACACAGTCATAAATTTTGGAGAAGAATGCTACAAGGATCTCGCGGTCGTCGATTTCATCTGCACTTTTCGGGCGATTTTCGTACCACCAGAAAAAAATGGGCCGAAATCGGTATTTTCGGGCCAGACGATGGCTAGGGTTTGAAATCCGACACGGAACCCGAGACACAGTCATTAATTGAGGAGAAGAATGCTATAAGGATCTCGCAGTCGTCGATTTCATCTGCACTTTTCGGCGATTTTCGTACCACCCGAAAAAAATGGGTCGAAATCGGTATTTTCGGGCCAGACGATAGCTAGGGTTTGAAATCTGACACGGAACCCGAGACACAGTCATAAATTTAGGAGAAGAATGCTACAAGGATCTCGCGGTCGGTGATTTCATATGGACTTTTCGGGCGATTTTTGTACCACCCGACAAAAATCGGCCGAATTTGGTATTTTCGGGCCAGACGATGGCTAGGGTTTGAAATCTGACACGGAACCTGAGACACTGTCATAAATTTAGGAGAAGAATGCTACAAGAATCTCGCGGTCGTCGATTTCATCTGCACTTTTCAGGCGATTTTCGTACCACCAGAAAAAAATGGGCCGAATTTGGTATTTTCGGGCCAGACGATGGCTAGGGTTTGAAATCCGACACGGAACACGAGACACAGTCATAAATTGAGGAGAAGAATGCTATAAGGATCTCGCGGTCGTCGATTTCATCTGCACTTTTCGGGCGATTTTCGTATCACCCGAAAAAAATGGGCCGAAATGGGTATTTTCGGGCCAGACGATGGCTAGGGATTGAAATCCGCATGAAACCTGAGACACAGTCATAAATTTAAGAGAAGAATGCTACAAGAATCTCGCGGTCGTCGATTTCATCTGCACTTTTCGGGCGATTTTCGTACCACCAGAAAAAAATGAGTCGAAATCGGTATTTTCGGGCCAGACGATGGCTAGGGTTTGAAATCCGACACGGAACCCGAGACACAGTCATTAATTGAGGAGAAGAATGCTATAAGGATCTCGCAGTCGTCGATTTCATCTGCACTTTTCGGCGATTTTTGTACCACCCGAAAAAAATGGGTCGAAATCGGTATTTTCGGGCTAGACGATAGCTAGGGATTGAAATCTGACACGGAACCTGAGACAAAGTCATAAATTTAGGAGAAGAATGCTACAAGGATCTCGCGGTCGTTGATTTCATCTGCACTTTTCGGGCGATTTTCGTACCACCCGACAAAAATGGGCCGAAATCGGTCTTTTCGGGCCAGACGATGGCTAGGGTTTGAAATCTGACACGGAACCCGAGACACAGTCATAAATTTACGAGAAGAATGCTACAAGCATCTCGCGGTCGGTGATTTCATATGGACTTTTCGGGCGATTTTTGTACCACTCTACAAAAATTGGCCGAAATTGGTATTTTCGGCCCAGACGATGGCTAGGGTTTGAAATCCGACACAAAACCCCAGACACAGTCTTAAATTTAGGAGAAGAATGCTAAAAGGATCTCGCGGTCGTGGATTTCATCTGGACTTTTCGGGCGATTTTCGTACCATCCGATAAAAATGGGCCGAAATCGGTATTTTCGGGCTTGACGATGGCTAGGGTTTAAAATCTGACACGGAACCCGAGACACAGTCATAAATTTAAGAGAAGAATGCTACAAGGATCTCGCAGTCGGTGATTTCATCTGGACTTTTCGGGCGATTTTCGTACCAATCGACAAAAATGGGCCGAAATCGATATTTTCGGGCCAGACGATGGCTACGGTTTGAAATCCGACACGGAACCCGAGACACAGTCATAAATTTAGGAGAAGAATGCTACAAGGATCTCGCGGTCGTCGATTTCAACTGCACTTTTCGGGCGATTTTCGTTCCACTTGACAAAAATGGGCCGAAATCGGTATTTTCGGGCCAGACGATGGCTACGGTTCGAAATCCGACACGGAACCCGAGACACAGTCATAAATTTAAGAGAAGAATGCTACAAGGATCCCGCGGTCGTCGATTTCATCTGGACTTTTCAGGCGATTTACGTACCACCCGACAAAAATGGGCCGAAATCGGTATTTTCGGGCCAGTCGATTGCTAGGGTTTGAAATCCGACACGGAACCCGAGACACAGTCATAAATTTAGGAGAAGAATGCTACAAGGATCTCGCGGTCGTCGATTTGATCTGCACTTTTCGGGCGATTTTCGTACCACCCGACAAAAATGGGCCGAAATCGGTATTTTCGGGCCAGACGATGGCTAGGGTTTGAAATCCGACACGGAACCCGAGACACAGTCATAAATTTAAGAGAAGAATGCTACAAGGATCTCGCGGTCGTCGATTTCATCTGGACTTTTCGGGCGATTTTCGTACCACCCGACAAAAATGGGCCGAAATCGGTACTTTCGGGCCAGACGATGGCTAGGGTTTGAAATCCGACACAGAACCCGAGACACAGTCATAAATTTAAGAGAAGAATGCTACAAGGATCTCGCGGTCGTCGATTTCTTCTGCACTTTTCAGGCGATTTTCGTTCCACCCGATAAAAATTGGTCGAAATCGGTATTTTCGGGCCAGACGATGGCTAGGGTTGAAATCCGACACGGAACGCGAGACACACCATAAATTAAAGAGAAGAATGCTACAAGGATCTCGCGGTCGTCGATTTCATCTGGACTTTTCGGGAAATTTTCGTACCACCCGACAAAAATGGGTCGAAATCGGTATTTTCGGGCCAGACGATGGCTAGGGTTTGAAATCCGACACGGAACCCGAGACACAGTCATAAATTTAAGAGAAGAATGCTACAAGGATCTCGCGGTCGTCGATTTCATCTGGACTTTTCGGGAGATTTTCGTACCACCCGACAAAAATGGGCCGAAATCGGTATTTTCGGGCCAGACGATGGCTAGGGTTTGAAATCCGACACGAAACCCGAGACACAGTCATAAATTTAGGAGAAGAATGCTACAAGGATCTCGCGGTCAGTGATTTCATCTGGACTTTTCGGGCGATTTTCGTACCACCCGACAAAAATGGGCCGAAATCGGTATTTTCGGGCCAGACGATGGCTAGGGTTTGAAATCCGACACGGAACCCGAGACACAGTCATAAATTTAAGAGAAGAATGCTACAAGGATCTCGCGGTCGTCGATTTCATCTGGACTTTTCGAGCGATTTACGTACCACCCGACAAAAATGGGTCGAAATCGGTATTTTTGGGACAGACGATGAATAGGGTTTGAAATCTGACACGGAACCTTAGACAATGTCATAAATTTAGGAGAAGAATGCTACAAGGATCTCGCGGTTGTCGATTTCATCTGCATTTTTCAGGCGATTTTAAAACCACCCGAAAAAAATGGGCCGAAATCGGTATTTTCGGGCCAGACGATGGCTAGGGTTTGAAATCCGACACGGAACCCGAGACACAGTCATAAATTTAAGAGAAGAATGCTACAAGGATCTCGCGGTCGTCGATTTCATCTGGACTTTTCGGGCGACTTTCGTACCACCGGACAAAAATGGGCTGAAATCGGTAATTTCGGGCCACACGATGGCTAGGGTTTGAAATCCGACACGTAACCCGAGACACAGTCATAAATTTAGGAGAAGAATGCTACAAGGATCTCGCGGTCGTCGATTTCATCTGGACTTTTCGGGCGATTTTCGTACCACCCGACAAAAATGGGCCGAAATCGGTATTTTCGGGCAAGACGATGGCTAGGGTTTGAAATCCGACACGGAACCCGAGACACAGTCATAAATTTAGGAGAAGAATGCTACAAGGATCTCGCGGTGGTCGATTTCATCTGCACTTTTCGGGCGATTTTCGTACCACCCGACAAAAATGGGCCGAAATCGGTATTTTCGGGCCAGACGATGGCTAGGGTTTGAAATCCGACACGGAACCCGAGACACAGTCATAAATTTAAGAGAAGAATGCTAGAAGGATCTCGCGGTCGGTGATTTCATCTGGACTTTTCGGGCAATTTTCGTACCACCCGACAAAAATGGGCCGAAATCGGTATTTTCGGGCCAGACGATGGCTAGGGTTTGAAATCTGACACGGAACCTGAGACACAACCATAAATTTAGGAGAAGAATGCTACAAGGATCTCGCGGTCGTCGATTTCATCTGCACTTTTCGGGCGATTTTCGTACCACCCGACAAAAATGGGCCGAAATCGGTATTTTCGGGCCAGACGATGGCTAGGGTTTGAAATCCGACATGGAACCCGAGACACAGTCATAAATTTTGGAGAAAAATGCTACAAGGATCTCGCGGTCGTCGATTTCATCTGGACTTTTCGGGCCATTTTCGTACCACTCGACAAAAATGGGCCGAAATCGGTATTTTCGGGCCAGACGATGGCTAGGGTTTGAAATCCGACACGGAACCCGAGACACATTCATAAATTTAGGAGAAGAATGCTACAAGGATCTCGCGGTCGTCGATTTCATCTGCACTTTTCGGGCGATTTTCGTACAACCCGACAAAAATGGGCCGAAATCGGTATTTTCGGGCCAGACGATGGCTAGGGTTTGAAATCCGACACGGAACCCGAGACACAGTCATAAATTTAGGAGAAGAATGCTACAAGGATCTCGCGGTCGTCGATTTGATCTGCACTTTTCGGGCGATTTTCGTACCACCCGACAAAAATGGGCCGAAATCGGTATTTTCAGGCCATATTGGCTAGGGTTTGAAATCCGAAACAGAACCCGAGACACAGTCATAAATTTAGGAGAAGAATGCTACAAGGATCTCGCGGTCGTCGATTTGATCTGCACTTTTTGGGCGATTTTCGTACCACCCGACAAAAATGGGCCGAAATCGGTATTTTCGGGCCAGACGATGGCTAGGGTTTGAAATCCGACACGGAACCCGAGACACAGTCATAAATTTAAGAGAAGAATGCTACAAGGATCTCGCGGTCGTCGATTTCATCTGGACTTTTCGGGCGATTTTCGGACAACTCGACAAAAATGGGTCGAAATCGGTATTTTCAGGCCAGACGATGGCTAGGGTTTGAAATCCGCACGAAACCCGAGACACAGTCATAAATTTAGGAGAAGAATGCTACAAGAATCTCGCGGTCGTCGATTTCATGAGCACTTTTCAGGCGATTTTCGTACCACCAGAAAAAAAATGGGCCGAAATCGGTATTTTCGGGCCAGACGATGGCTAGGGTTTGAAATCCGCACGAAACCCGAGACACAGTCATAAATTTAGGAGAAGAATGCTACAAGAATCTCGCGGTCGTCGATTTCATCTGCACTTTTCGGGCGATTTTCGTACCACTAGAAAAAAATGGGTCGAAATCGGTATTTTCGGGACAGACGATAGCTAGGGTTTGAAATCTGACACGGAACCTGAGACAAAGTCATAAATTTAGGAGAAGAATGCTACAAGGATCTCGAAGTCGTCGATTTCATCTGCACTTTTCGGCGATTTTCGTACCACCCGAAAAAAATGGGTCGAAATCGGTATTTTCGGGCCAGACGATAGCTAGGGTTTGAAATCTGACACGGAACCTGAGACAAAGTCATAAATTTAGGAGAAGAATGCTACAGGGATCTCGCGGTCGTCGATTTCATCTGCACTTTTCGGGCAATTTTCGTACCACCCGACAAAAATGGGCCCAAATCGGTATTTTCGGGCCAGATGATGGCTAGGGTTTGAAATCCGCACGAAACCCGAGACACAGTCATAAATTTAGCAGAAGAATGCTATAAGAATCTCGCGGTCGTCGATTTCATCTGCACTTTTCGGGCGATTTTCGTACCAACAGAAAAAAATGGGCCGAAATCGGTATTTTCGGGCCAGACGATGGCTAGGGTTTTAAATCCGACACGGAACTTGAGACACAGTCATAAATTTAGGAGAAGAATGCTATAAGGATCTCGCGGTCGTCGATTTCATCTGCACTTTTCGGGCGATTTTCGTATCACCCGAATAAAATGGGCCGAAATGGGTATTTTCGGGCCAGACGATGGCTAGGGTTTGAAATCCACACGAAACCCGAGACACAGTCATAAATTTAGGAGAAGAATGCTACAAGAATCTCGCGGTCGTCGATTTCATCTGCACTTTTCGGTCGATTTTCGTACCACAAGAAAAAAATGGGTCGAAATCGGTATTTTCGGGCCAGACGATGGCTAGGGTTTGAAATCGGACACGGAACCCGAGACACAGTCATTAATTGAGGAGAAGAATGCTATAAGGATCTCGCAGTCGTCGATTTCATCTGCACTTTTCGGCAATTTTCGTACCACTCGAAAAAAATGGGTCGAAATCGGTATTTTCGGGCCAGACGATAGCTAGGGTTTTAAATCTGACACGGAACCTGAGACAAGGTCATAAATTTAGGAGAAGAATGCTACAAGAATCTCGCGGTCGTCGATTTCATCTGCACTTTTCGGGTGATTTTCGTACCACTAGAAAAAAATGGGTCGAAATCGGTATTTTCGGGCCAGACGATAGCTAGGGTTTGAAATCTGACACGGAACCTGAGACAAAGTCATAAATTTAGGAGAAGAATGCTACAAGGATCTCGAAGTCGTCGATTTCATCTGCACTTTTCGGCGATTTTCGTACCACCCGAAAAAAATGGGTCGAAATCGGTATTTTCGGGCCAGATGATAGCTAGGGTTTGAAATCTGACACGGAACCTGAGACAAAGTCATAAATTTAGGAGAAGAATGCTACAAGGATCTCGCGGTCGTCGATTTCATCTGCACTTTTCGGGCTATTTTCGTACCACCCGACAAAAATGGGCCGAAATTGGTATTTTCGGGCCAGACGATGGCTAGGGTTTGAAATCTGACACGGAACCCGAGACACAGTCATAAATTTAGGAGTGGAATGCTACAAGGATCTCGCGGTCGGTGATTTCATATGGACTTTTCGGGCGATTTTTGTACCACTCTACAAAAATGGGCCGAAATCGGTATTTTCGGCCCAGACGATGGCTAGGGTTTGAAATCCGACACGGAACCCGAGACACAGTCATAAATTTAAGAGAAGAATGCTACAAGGATCTCGCGGTCGGTGATTTCATCTGGACTTTTCGGGCGATTTTCGTACCACCCGACAAAAATGGGCCAAAATCGGTATTTTCGGGCCAAACAATGGCTAGGGTTTGAAATCCGACACAGAACCCGAGACACAGTCATAAATTTAAGAGAAGAATGCTACAGGGATCTCGCGGTCGTCGATTTCATCTGCACTTTTCGGGCAATTTTCGTACCACCCGACAAAAATGGGCCCAAATCGGTATTTTCGGGCCAGATGATGGCTAGGGTTTGAAATCCGCACGAAACCCGAGACACAGTCATAAATTTAGGAGAAGAATGCTATAAGAATCTCGCGGTCGTCGATTTCATCTGCACTTTTCGGGCGATTTTCGTACCAACAGAAAAAAATGGGCCGAAATCGGTATTTTCGGGCCAGACGATGGCTAGGGTTTTAAATCCGACACGGAACTTGAGACACAGTCATAAATTTAGGAGAAGAATGCTATAAGGATCTCGCGGTCGTCGATTTCATCTGCACTTTTCGGGCGATTTTCGTATCACCCGAATAAAATGGGCCGAAATGGGTATTTTCGGGCCAGACGATGGCTAGGGTTTGAAATCCACACGAAACCCGAGACACAGTCATAAATTTAGGAGAAGAATGCTACAAGAATCTCGCGGTCGTCGATTTCATCTGCACTTTTCGGTCGATTTTCGTACCACAAGAAAAAAATGGGTCGAAATCGGTATTTTCGGGCCAGACGATGGCTAGGGTTTGAAATCGGACACGGAACCCGAGACACAGTCATTAATTGAGGAGAAGAATGCTATAAGGATCTCGCAGTCGTCGATTTCATCTGCACTTTTCGGCAATTTTCGTACCACTCGAAAAAAATGGGTCGAAATCGGTATTTTCGGGCCAGACGATAGCTAGGGTTTTAAATCTGACACGGAACCTGAGACAAGGTCATAAATTTAGGAGAAGAATGCTACAAGGATCTCGCGGTCGTCGATTTCATCTGCACTTTTCGGGCGATTTTCGTACCACCCGACAAAAATGGGCCGAAATCGGTATTTTCGGGCCAGACGATGGCTAGGGTTTGAAATCCGACACGGAACCCGAGACACATTCATAAATATAGGAGAAGAATGCTACAAGGATCTCGCGGTCGTCGATTTCATCTGGACTTTTCGGGCGATTTTCGTACCACCCGACAAAAATGGGCCGAAATCAGTATTTTAGGGCCAGACGATGGCTAAGGTTTGAAATCCGACACGGAACCCGAGACACAGTCATAAATTTAGGAGAAGAATGCTAAAAGGATCTCGCAGTCGTCGATTTCATCTGGACTTCTCGGGCGATTTTCGTACCACCCGACAAAAATGGGCCGAAATCGGTATTTTCGGGCCAGACGATGGCTAGGGTTTGAAATCCGACACGGAACCCGAGACACAGTCATAAATTTAGGAGAAGAATGCTACAAGGATCTCGCGGTCGTGGATTTCATCTGGACTTTTCAGGCGATATTCATACCACCCGACAAAAATGGGCTGAAATCGGTATTTTTGGGCCAGACGATTGCTAGTCCGACACGGAACCCAAGACAATGTCATAAATTTAGGAAAAGAATGCTACAAGGATCTCGCGGTCGTCGATTTCATCTGCACTTTTCAGGAGATTTTCGTACCACCCGACAAAAATGGGCCGGAATCGGTTTTTTCGGGCCAGACGATGGCTAGGGTTTGAAATCCGACTTGGAACCCGAGACACAGTCATAAATTTAAGAGGAGAATGCTACAAGGATCTCGCGGTCGTCGATTTCATCTGCACTTTTCGAGCGATTTTCGTACCACCCGACAATAATGGGCCGAAATCGGTATTTTCGGGCCAGACGATAGCTCTGGTTTGAAATCCGACACAGAACCCGAGACACAGTCATACATTTAAGAGAAGAATGCTACAAGTATCTCGCGGTCGTCGATTTCATCTGCACTTTTCGGGCGATTTTCGTACCACCCGACAAAAATGGGCCGAAATCGGTATTTTCGGGCCAGACGATGGCTAGGGTTTGAAATCTGACACGGAACCCGAGACACAGTCATAAATTTAGGAGAAGAATGCTATATGGATCTCGCGGTCGTCGATTTCATCTGCACTTTTCGGGCGATTTTCGTACCACCCGACAAATATTAGCTGAAATCGGTATTTTTGGCCCAGACGATGGCTAGGGTTTGAAATCCGACACGGAACCCGAGACATAGTCATAAATTGAGGAGAAGAATGCTACAAGGATCTCGCGGTCGTCGATTTCATCTGCACTTTTCGGGCGATTTTCGTACCACCCGACAAAAATGGGCCGAAATCGGTATTTTCGGGCCAGACGATGGCTAGGGTTTGAAATCCGACACGGAACCCGAGACACAGTCATAAATTTTGGAGAAGAATGCTACAAGGATCTCGCGTTGTCGATTTCATCTATACTTTTTGAGCCATTTTTGTACCACCCGACAAAAATGGGCCGAAATCGGTATTTTCGGGCCAGACGATGGCCAAGGATTGAAATCCGACACGGAACCCGAGACACATTCATAAATTTAGGAGAAGAATGCTACAAGGATCTCGCGGTCGTCGATTTCATCTGCACTTTTCGTACCACTTGACAAAAATTGGCCGAAATTGGTATTTTCGGGCAAGACGATGGCTAGGGTTTGAAATCTGACACGGAACCCGAGTCATAGTCATAAATTTTGAAGAAGAATGCTACAAGGATCTCGCAGTCGTCGATTTCATCTTGACTTTTCGGGCCATTTTCGTACCACCCGACAAAAATGGGCCGAAATCGGTATTTTCGGGCCAGACGATGGCTAGGGTTTGAAATCCGACACGGAACCCGAGACACATTCATAAATTTAGGAGAAGAATGCTACAAGGATCTCGCGGTCGTTGATTTGATCACACTTTTCGGGCGATTTTCATACCACCCGACAAAAATGGGCCGAAATCGGTATATTCGGGCCAGACGATGGCTAGGGTTTGAAATCCGACACAAAACCCGGGACATAGTCATAAATTTAGGAGAAGAATGCTACAAGAATCTCGCGGTCGTCGATTTCATCTGCACTTTTCGGGCGATTTTCGTACCACCCGACAAAAATGGGCCGAAATCGGTATTTTCGGGCCAGACGATGGCTAGGGTTTGAAATCCGACACGGAACCCGAGACACAGTCATAAATTTAAGAGAAGAATGCTACAAGGATCTCGCGGTCGGTGATTTCATCTGGACTTTTTGGGTGATTTTCGTACCACCCGACAAAAATGGGCCGAAATTTGTATTTTCGGGCCTGACGATGGCTAGGGTTTGAAATCCGACACGGAACCTGAGACACAGTCATAAATTTAGGAGAAGAATGCTACAAGGATCTCGCGGTCGTCGAATTCATCTGCACTTTTCGGGCGATATTCGTACCACCCGACAAAAATGGGCCGAAATCGGTATTTTCGGGCTAGACGATGGCTAGGATTTGAAATCCGACACGGAACCCGAGACACAGTCATAAATTTAAGAGAAGAATGCTACAAGGATCTCGCGCTTGGTGATTTCATCTGGACTTTTCGGGCAATTTTCGTATCACCCGACAAAAATGGGCCGAAATTGGTATTTTCGGGCCAGACGATGGCTAGGGTTTGAAATCCGACACGGAACCCGAGACACAGTCATAAATTTAGGAGAAGAATGCTACAAGGATCTCGCGGTCGTCGATTTCATCTGCACTTTTCGGGCAATTTTCGTACCACCCGACAAAAATGGGCCGAAATCGGTATTTTCGGGCCAGACGATGGCTAGGGTTTGAAATCTGACACGGAACCCGAGACACAGTCATAAATTTAGGAGAAGAATGCTACAAGGATCTCGCGGTCGTCGATTTCATCTGGACTTTTCGGGCGATTTTCGTACCACCCGACAAAAATGGGCCGAAATCGAAATTTTCGGGCCAGACGATGGCTAGGGTTTGAAATCTGACACGGAACCCGAGACAGAGTCATAAATTTAGGAGAAGAATGCTAAAAGGATCTCGCGCTCGTCGATTTCATCTGGACTTTTCGGGCGATTTTCGTACCACCCGACAAAAATGGGCCGAAATCGGTATTTTCGGGCCAGACGATGGCTAGGGTTTGAAATCCGACACGGAACCCGAGACACAGTCATAAATTTAGGAGAAGAATGCTACAAGGATCTCGCGGTCGTCGATTTCATCTGGACTTTTCGGGCGATTTTCGTACCACCCGACAAAAATTGGCCGAAATCGGTATTTTCGGGCCAGACGATGGCTAGGGTTTGAAATCCGACACGGAACCCGAGACACAGTCATAAATTTAGGAGAAGAATGCTACAAGGATCTCGCGGTCGTCGATTTCATCTGGACTTTTCAGGCCATTTTCGTACCACCCGACAAAAATGGGCCGAAATCGGTATTTTCGGGCCAGACGATGGCTAGGGTTTGAAATCCGACACGGAACCTGAGACACAGTCATAAATTTTGGAGAAGAATGCTACAAGGATCTCGCGGTCGTCGATTTCATCTGCACTTTTCGGGCGATTTTCGTACCACCCGACAAAAATGGGCCGAAATCGGTATTTTCGGGCCAGACGAATGCTAGGGTTTGAAATCCGACACGGAACCCGAGACACAGTCATAAATTTAGGAGAAGAATGCTACAAGAATCTTGCGGTCGTCGATTTCATCTGCACTTTTCGGGCGATTTTCGTACCACCCGACAAAAATGGGCCGAAATCGGTATTTTCGGGCCAGACGATGGCTAGGGTTTGAAATCTGACACGGAACCCGAGACACAGTCATAAATTTTGGAGAAGAATGCTACAAGGATCTCGCAGTCGTCGATTTCATCTGGACTTTTCGCGCGATTTTCGTACCACCCGACAAAAATGGGCCGAAATCGGTATTTTCGGGCCAGACGATGGCTAGGGTTTGAAATCCGACACGGAACCCGAGACACAGTCATAAATTTAGGAGAAGAATGCTACAAGGATCTCACAGTCGTCGATTTCATCTGCACTTTTCGGGCGATTTTCGTACCACCCGACAAAAATGGGCCGAAATCGGTATTTTCGGGCCAGACGATAGCTAGGGTTTGAAATCCGACACGAAAACCGAGACACAGTCATAAATTTAGGAGAAGAATGCTACAAGAATCTCGCGGTCGTCGATTTCATCTGCACTTTTCGGGCGATTTTCGTACCACCCGACAAAAATGGGCCGAAATCGGTATTTTCGGGCCAGACGATGGCTAGGGTTTGAAATCCGACACGGAACCCGAGACACAATCATAAATTGAGGAGAAGAATGCTATATGGATCTCGCGGTCGTCGATTTCATCTGCACTTTTCGGGCGATTTTCGTACCACCCGACAAAAATGGGCCGAAATCGGTATTTTCGGGACAGACGATGGCTAGGGTTTGAAATCCTACACGAACCCGAGACACAGTCAGAAATTCAGGAGAAGAATGCTACAAGAATCTCGCGGTCGTCGATTTCATCTGCACTTTTCGGGCGATTTTCGTACCACCCGACAAAAATGGGCCAAAATCGGTATTTTCGGGCCAGACGATGGCTAGGGTTTGAAATCCGACACGGAACCCGAGACACAGTCATAAATTTTGGAGAAGAATGCTACAAGGATCTCGCGGTCGTCGATTTCATCTGGACTTTTCGGGCCATTTTCGTACCAACCGACAAAAATGGGCCGAAATCGGTATTTTCGGGCCTAACGATGGCTAGGGTTTGAAATCCGACACGGAACCCGAGACACAGTCATAAATTTTGGAGAAGAATGCTACAAGGATCTCTCGGTCGTCGATTTCATATGGACTTTTCGGGCCATTTTCGTACCAACCGACAAAAATGGGCCGAAATCGGTATTTTCGGGCCAGACGATGGCTAGGGTTTGAAATCCGACACGGAACCCGAGACACAGTCATAAATTTTGGAGAAGAATGCTTCAAGGATCTCGCGGTCGTCGATTTCATATGGACTTTTCGGGCCATTTTCGTACCACCCGACAAAAATGGGCCGAAATCGGTATTTTCGGGCCAGACGATGGCTAGGGTTTGAAATCCGACACGGAACCCGAGACACAGTCATAAATTTAGGAGAAGAATGCTACAAGGATCTCGCGGTCGTCGATTTCATATGGACTTTTCGGGCGATTTTCGTACCACCCGACAAAAATGGGCCGAAATCGGTATTTTCGGGCCAGACGATGGCTAGGGTTTGAAATCCGACACGGAACCCGAGACACAGTCATAAATTTAGGAGAAGAATGCTACAAGGATCTCGCGGTCGTCAATTTCATCTGCACTTTTCGGGCGATTTTCGTACCACCCGACAAAAATGGGCCGAAATCGGTATTTTCGGGCCAGACGATGGCTAGGGTTTGAAATCCGACACGGAACCCGAGACACAGTCATAAATTTAGGAGAAGAATGCTACAAGGATCTCGCGGTCGGTGATTTCATATGGACTTTTCGGGCGATTTACGTACCACCCGACAAAAATGGGCCGAAATCGGTATTTTCGCGCCAGACGATGGCTAGGATTTGAAATCCGACACGGAACCCGAGACACAATCATAAATTTAGGAAAATAAAACTACAAGGATCTCGCGGTCGTCGATTTTATCTTCACTTTTCGGGCGATTTTCGTACCACCCGACAAAAATGGGCCGAAATCGGTATTTTCGGGCCAGACGATGGCTAGGGTTTGAAATATGACACGGAACCCGAGACACAGTCATAAATTTAAGAGAAGAATGCTACAAGGGTCTCGCGGTCGTCGATTTCATTTGCACTTTTCGGGCGATTTTCGTACCACTTGACAAAAATGGGCCGAAATCGGTATTTTCGGGCCAGTCGATTGCTAGGGTTTGAAATTTGACACGGAACCCGAGACACAGTCATAAATTTAGGAGAAGAATGCTATAAGAATCTCGCGGTCGTCGATTTCATCTGCACTTTTCGGGCGATTTTCGTACCAACAGAAAAAAATGGTCCGAAATCGGTATTTTCGGGCCAGACGATGGCTAGGGTTTTAAATCCGACACGGAACTTGAGACACAGTCATAAATTTAGGAGAAGAATGCTATAAGGATCTCGCGGTCGTCGATTTCATCTGCACTTTTCGGGCGATTTTCGTATCACCCGAATAAAATGGGCCGAAATGGGTATTTTCGGGCCAGACGATGGCTAGGGTTTGAAATCCACACGAAACCCGAGACACAGTCATAAATTTAGGAGAAGAATGCTACAAGAATCTCGCGGTCGTCGATTTCATCTGCACTTTTCGGTCGATTTTCGTACCACAAGAAAAAAATGGGTCGAAATCGGTATTTTCGGGCCAGACGATGGCTAGGGTTTGAAATCGGACACGGAACCCGAGACACAGTCATTAATTGAGGAGAAGAATGCTATAAGGATCTCGCAGTCGTCGATTTCATCTGCACTTTTCGGCAATTTTCGTACCACTCGAAAAAAATGGGTCGAAATCGGTATTTTCGGGCCAGACGATAGCTAGGGTTTTAAATCTGACACGGAACCTGAGACAAGGTCATAAATTTAGGAGAAGAATGCTACAAGGATCTCGCGGTCGTCGATTTCATCTGCACTTTTCGGGCGATTTTCGTACCACCCGACAAAAATGGGCCGAAATCGGTATTTTCGGGCCAGACGATGGCTAGGGTTTGAAATCCTACACGGAACCCGAGACACAGTCATAAATTTAGGAGAATAATTATACAAGGATCTCACGGTCGTCGATTTCATCTGGACTTTTCGGGCGATTTTCGTACCACCCGACAAAAATGGGCCGAAATCGGTATTTTCGGGCCAGACGATGGCTAGGGTTTGAAATCCGACACGGAACCCGAGACACAGTCATAAATTTAGGAGAAGAATGCTACAAGGATCTCGCGGTCGTCGATTTCATCTGGATTTTTCGGGCGAGTTTCGTACCACCCGACAAAAAAAGGCCGAAATCGGTATTTTCGGGCCAGACGATGGCTAGGGTTTGAAATCCGACACGGAACCCGAGACACAGTCATAAATTTAGGGGAATAATGCTACAAGGATCTCGCGGTCGTCGATTTGATCAGGACTTTTCGGGCGGTTTTTGTACCACCCGACAAAAATAGGCCGAAATCGGTATTTTCGAGCCAGACGATGGTTAAAGTTTGAAATCCAACACGGAACCCGAGACACAGTCATAAATTTAGGAGAAGAATGCTACAAAGATCTCACGGTCGTCGATTTCATCTGGACTTTTTGGGCAATTTCCGAACCACCCGACAAAAATGGGCCGAAATCGATATTTTCGGGCCAGACGATGGCTAGGGTTTTAAATACGACACGGAACCCGAGACACAGTCATAAATTTAGGAGAATAATGCTACAAGGATTTTGCGGTCCTCGATTTCATCTGGACTTTTCGGGCGATTTTCGTACCACCCGACAAAAATGGGCCGAAATTGTATTTTTGGGCCAGACGATGGCTAGGGTTTGAAATCCGACACGGAACCCGAGACACAGTCATAAATTTAGGAGAAGAATGCTACAAGGATCTCGCGGTCGTCGATTTCATCTGGACTTTTCGGGCGATTTTCGTACCACCCGAAAAAAATTGGCCGAAATTGGTATTTTTGGGCCAGACGATGGCTAGGGTTCGAAATCCGACATGGAACCCGAGACACAGTCATAAATTTAGGAGAAGAATGCTACAAGGATCTCGCGGTCGTCGATTTCATCTGCACTTTTCGGGCGATTTTCGTACCACCCGACAAAAATGGGCCGAAATCGGTATTTTCGGGCCAGACGATGGCTAGGGTTTGAAATCCAACACGGAACCCGAGACACAGTCATTAATTGAGGCGATGAATGCTATAAGGATCTCGCGGTCGTCGATTTCATCTGGACTTTTCGGGCGATTTTCGTACCACGCGACAAAAATGGGCCGAAATGGGTATTTTCGGGCCAGACGATGGCTAGGGTTTGAAATCCGACACGGAACCTGAGACACTGTCATAAATTTAAGAGAAGAATGCTACAAGGATCTCGCGGTCGTCAACTTAATCTGCACTTTTCGGGCGATTTTCGTACCACCCGACAAAAATGGGCTGAAATCGGTATTTTCGGGCCAGACGATGGCTAGGGTTTGAAATCCGACACGGAACCCGAGACACAGTCATAAATTTAAGAGAAGAATGCTACAAGGATCTCGCGGTCGTCGATTTCATTTGGACTTTTCGGGCGATTTTCGTACAACCCGACAAAAATGGGTCGAAATCGGCATTTTCGGGCCAGACGATGGCTAGGGTTTGAAATCTGACACGGAACCCGAGACACAGTCATAAATTTAGGAGAAGAATGCTACAAGGATCTCGCGGTCGTCGATTTCATCTGGACTTTTCGGGCGATTTTCGTACAACCCGATAAAAATGGGTCGAAATCGGTATTTTCGGGCCAGTCGATTGCTAGGGTTTGAAATCCGACACAGAACCCGAGACACAGTCATAAATTTAGGAGAAGAATGCTACAAGGATCTCGCGGTCGTCGATTTCATCTGCACTTTTCGGGCGATTTTCGTACCACCCGACAAAAATGGGCCGAAATCGGTATTTTCGGGCACGACGATGGCTAGGGTTTGAAATCCGACACGGAACCCGAGACACAGTCATAAATTTTGGAGAAGAATGCTACAAGGATCTCGCGGTCGTCGATTTCATCTGGACTTTTCGGGCGATTTTCGTACCACCCGACAAAAATGGGCCGAAATCGGTATTTTAAGGCCAGACGATGGCTACGGTTTGAAATCTGACAAGGAACCCGAGACAGAGTCATAAATTTAGGAGAAGAAAGCTAAAAGGATCTCGCGGTCGTCTATTTCATCTGGACTTTACGGGCGATTTTTGTACCACCCGACAAAAATGGGCCGAAATCGGTATTTTCGGGCCAGACGATGGCTAGGGTTTGAAATCCGACACGGAACCCGAGACACAGTCATAAATTTAGGAGAAGAATGCTACAAGGATCTCGCGGTCGTCGATTTCATCTGCACTTTTCGGGCCATTTTCGTACCACCCGACAAAAATGGGCCGAAATCGGTATTTTCGGGCCAGACGATGGCTAGGGTTTGAAATCCGACACGGAACCCGAGACACATTCATAAATTTAGGAGAAGAATGCTATAAGGATCTCGCGGTCGTCGATTTCATCTGGACTTTTCGGGCCATTTTCGTACCACCCGACAAAAATGGGCCGAAATCGGTATTTTCGGGCCAGACGATGGCTAGGGTTTGAAATCCGACACGGAACCCGAGACACAGTCATAAATTGAGGAGAGGAATGCTATAAGGATCTCGCGGTCGTCGATTTCATCTGCACTTTTCGGGCGATTTTCTTGCCACCCGACAAAAATGTGCCGAAATCGGTATTTTCGGGCCAGACGATGGCTAGGTTTTGAAATCCGAAACGAAACCCGAGACACAGTCATAAATTTAGGAGAAGAATGCTACAAGAATCTCGCGGTCGTCGATTTTATCTGCACTTTTCGGGCGATTTTCGTACCACCCGACAAAAATGGGCCGAAATCGGTATTTTCGGGCCAGACGATGGCTAGGGTTTGAAATCCGACACGGAACCCGAGACACAGTCATAAATTAAAGAGAAGAATGCTACAAGGATCTCTCGGTCGTCGATTTCATCTGCACTTTTGGGGCGATTTTCGTACCACCCGACAAAAATGGGCCGAAATAGATATTTTCGGGCCAGACGATGGCTAGGGTTTGAAATCCGACACGGAACCCAAGACACAGTCATAAATTGAGGAGAAGAATGCTATAAGGATTTCGAGGTCGTCGATTTAATCTGCATTTTTCGGGCGATTTTCGTACCACCCGACAAAAATGGGCCGAAATCGGTATTTTCGGGCCAGACGATGGCTAGGGTTTGAAATCCGACACGGAACCCGAGACACAGTCATAAATTTAGGAGAAGAATGCTACAAGGATCTCGCGGTCGTCGATTTCATCTGCACTTTTCGGGCGATTTTCATACCACCCGACAAAAATGTGCCGAAATCGGTATTTTCGGGCCAAACAATGGCTAGGGTTTGAAATCCGACACGGAACCCGAGAAACAGTTATAAATTTAGGAGAAGAATGCTACAAGGATCTCGCGGTCGTCGATTTCATCCACACTTTTCGGGCGTTTTTCGTACCACCCGACAAAAATGGGCCGAAATCGGTATTTTCGGGCCAGACGATGGCTAGGGTTTGAAATCCGACACGGAACCCGAGACACAGTCATAAATTTAGGAGAAGAATGCTACAAGGATCTCGCGGTCGTCGATTTCATCTGGACTTTACGGGCGATTTTCGTACCACCCGACAAAAATGGGCCGAAATCGGTATTTTCGGGCCAGACGATGGCTAGGGTTTGAAATCCGACACGGAACCCGAGACACAGTCATAAATTTAGGAGAAGAATGCTACAAGGATCTCGCGGTCGTCGAATTCATCTGGACTTTTCGGGCGATTTTCGTACCACCCGACAAAAATGGGCCGAAATCGGTATTTTCGGGCCAGAAGATGGCTAGGGTTTAAAATCCGACACGGAACCCGAGACACAGTCATAAATTTAGGAGAAGAATGCTACAAGGATCTCGCGGTCGTCGATTTCATCTTCACTTTTTTGGCCATTTTCGTACCACCCGACAAAAATGGGCCGAAATCGGTATTTTCGGGCCAGACGATGGCTAGGGTTTGAAATCCGACACGGAACCCGAGACACAGTCATAAATTTAGGAGAAGAATGCTACAAGGATCTCGCGGTCGTCGATTTGATCTGCACTTTTCGGGCGATTTTCGTACCACCCGACAAAAATGGGCCGAAATCGGTATTTTCAGGCCATATTGGCTAGGGTTTGAAATCCGAAACAGAACCCGAGACACAGTCATAAATTTAGGAGAAGAATGCTACAAGGATCTCGCGGTCGTCGATTTGATCTGCACTTTTTGGGCGATTTTCGTACCACCCGACAAAAATGGGCCGAAATCGGTATTTTCGGGCCAGACGATGGCTAGGGTTTGAAATCCGACACGGAACCCGAGACACAGTCATAAATTTAAGAGAAGAATGCTACAAGGATCTCGCGGTCGTCGATTTCATCTGGACTTTTCGGGCGATTTTCGGACAACTCGACAAAAATGGGTCGAAATCGGTATTTTCAGGCCAGACGATGGCTAGGGTTTGAAATCCGCACGAAACCCGAGACACAGTCATAAATTTAGGAGAAGAATGCTACAAGAATCTCGCGGTCGTCGATTTCATGAGCACTTTTCAGGCGATTTTCGTACCACCAGAAAAAAAATGGGCCGAAATCGGTATTTTCGGGCCAGACGATGGCTAGGGTTTGAAATCCGCACGAAACCCGAGACACAGTCATAAATTTAGGAGAAGAATGCTACAAGAATCTCGCGGTCGTCGATTTCATCTGCACTTTTCGGGCGATTTTCGTACCACTAGAAAAAAATGGGTCGAAATCGGTATTTTCGGGCCAGACGATAGCTAGGGTTTGAAATCTGACACGGAACCTGAGACAAAGTCATAAATTTAGGAGAAGAATGCTACAAGGATCTCGAAGTCGTCGATTTCATCTGCACTTTTCGGCGATTTTCGTACCACCCGAAAAAAATGGGTCGAAATCGGTATTTTCGGGCCAGATGATAGCTAGGGTTTGAAATCTGACACGGAACCTGAGACAAAGTCATAAATTTAGGAGAAGAATGCTACAAGGATCTCGCGGTCGTCGATTTCATCTGCACTTTTCGGGCTATTTTCGTACCACCCGACAAAAATGGGCCGAAATTGGTATTTTCGGGCCAGACGATGGCTAGGGTTTGAAATCTGACACGGAACCCGAGACACAGTCATAAATTTAGGAGTGGAATGCTACAAGGATCTCGCGGTCGGTGATTTCATATGGACTTTTCGGGCGATTTTTGTACCACTCTACAAAAATGGGCCGAAATCGGTATTTTCGGCCCAGACGATGGCTAGGGTTTGAAATCCGACACGGAACCCGAGACACAGTCATAAATTTAAGAGAAGAATGCTACAAGGATCTCGCGGTCGGTGATTTCATCTGGACTTTTCGGGCGATTTTCGTACCACCCGACAAAAATGGGCCAAAATCGGTATTTTCGGGCCAAACGATGGTTAGGGTTTGAAATCCGACACGGAACCCGAGACACAGTCATAAATTTAAGAGAAGAATGCTACAGGGATCTCGCGGTCGTCGATTTCATCTGCACTTTTCGGGCAATTTTCGTACCACCCGACAAAAATGGGCCGAAATCGGTATTTTCGGGCCAGACGATGGCTAGGGTTTGAAATCTGACACGGAACCCGAGACACAGTCATAAATTTAAGAGAAGAATGCTACAAGGGTCTCGCGGTCGTCGATTTCATTTGCACTTTTCGGGCGATTTTCGTACCACTTGACAAAAATGGGCCGAAATCGGTATTTTCGGGCCAGTCGATTGCTAGGGTTTGAAATCTGACACGGAACCCGAGACACAGTCATAAATTTAGGAGAAGAATGCTATAAGAATCTCGCGATCGTCGATTTCATCTGCACTTTTCGGGCGATTTTCGTACCAACAGAAAAAAATGGTCCGAAATCGGTATTTTCGGGCCAGACGATGGCTAGGGTTTTAAATCCGACACGGAACTTGAGACACAGTCATAAATTTAGGAGAAGAATGCTATAAGGATCTCGCGGTCGTCGATTTCATCTGCACTTTTCGGGCGATTTTCGCATCACCCGAAAAAAATGGGCCGAAATGGGTATTTTCGGGCCAGACGATGGCTAGGGTTTGAAATCCACACGAAACCTGAGACACAGTCATAAATTTAGGAGAAGAATGCTACAAGAATCTCGCGGTCGTCGATTTCATCTGCACTTTTCGGGCAATTTTCGTACCACAAGAAAAAAATGGGTCGAAATCGGTATTTTCGGGCCAGACGATGGCTAGGGTTTGAAATCGGACACGGAACCCGAGACACAGTCATTAATTGAGAAGAAGAATGCTATAAGGATCTCGCAGTCGTCGATTTCATCTGCACTTTTCGGCGATTTTCGTACCACCCGACAAAAATGGGCCGAAATCGGTATTTTCGGGCCAGACGATGGCTAGTGTTTGAAATCTGACACGGAACCCGAGACACAGTCATAAATTTAAGAGAAGAATGCTACAAGGGTCTCGCGGTCGTCCATTTCATTTGCACTTTTCGGGCGATTTTCGTACCACTTGACAAAAATGGGCCGAAATCGGTATTTTCGGGCCAGACGATGGCTAGAGTTTGAAATCCGACACGGAACCCGAGACACAGTCATAAATTTAAGAGAAGAATGCTACAAGGATCTCGCGGTCGTCGATTTCATCTGGACTTTTCGGGCGTTTTACGTACCACTCGACAAAAATGGGCCGAAATCGGTATTTTCGGGCCAGTCGATTGCTAGGGTTTGAAATCCGACACGAACCCGAGACACAGTCATAAATTTAGGAGAAGAATGTTACAAGGATCTCGCGGTCGTCGATTTCATCTGCACTTTTCGGGCGATTTTCGTACCACCCGACAAAAATGGGCCGAAATCGGTATTTTCGGGCCAGACGATGGCTATGGTTTGAAATCCGACACGGAACCCGAGACACAGTCATAAATTTAAGAGAAGAATGCTACAAGGATCTCGCGGTCGTCGATTTCATCTGGACTTTTCGGGCGATTTTCGTACAACCCGACAAAAATGGGTCGAAATCGGTATTTTCGGGCCAGACGATGGCTAGGGTTTGAAATCCGACACGGAACCCGAGACACAGTCATAAATTTAGGAGAAGAATGCTACAAGGATCTCGCGGTCGTCGATTTCATCTGCACTTTTCAGGCGATTTTCGTACCACCCGACAAAAATTTGCCGAAATCGGTATTTTCGGTCTAGACGATGGCTAGGGTTTTAAATCCGACACGGAACCCGAGACACAGTCATAAATTGAGGAGAAGAATGCTACAAGGATCTCGCGGTCGTCGATTTCATCTGCACTTTTCGGGCGATTTTCGTACCACCCGACAAAAATGGGCCGAAATTGGTATTTTCGGGCCAGACGATGGCTAGGGTTTGAAATCCGACACGAAACCCGAGACACAGTCATAAATTTAGGAGAAGAATGCTACAAGGATCTCGCGGTCGTCGATTTGATCTGCACTTTTCGGGCGATTTTCGTACCACCCGACAAAAATGGGCCGAAATCGGTATTTTCGGGCCAGACGATGGCTAGGGTTTGAAATCCGACACGAAACCCGAGACACAGTCATAAATTTAGGAGAAGAATGCTACAAGAATCTCGCGGTCGTCGATTTCATCTGGACTTTTCGGGCGATTTTCGTACCACCCGACAAAAATGGGCCAAAATCTGTATTTTCGGGCCAGACGATGGCTAGGGTTTGAAATTTGACACGGAAGCCGAGACACAGTCATAAATTTAGGAGAAGAATGCTACAAGGATCTCGCGATCGTCGATTTAATCTGGACTTTTCAGGCGGTTTTCGTACCACCCGACAAAAATGGGCCGAAATCGGTATTTTCGGGCCAAACGATGGCTTGGGTTTGAAATCCGACACGAAACCCGAGACACAGTCATAAATTTAGGAGAAGAATGCTACAAGAATCTCGCGGTCGTCGATTTCATCTGCACTTTTCGGGAGATTTTCGTACCACCCGATAAAAATGGGCTGAAATCGGTATTTTCGGGCCAGACGATGGCTAGGGTTTGAAATCCGACACGGAACCCGAGACACAGTCATAAATTAAGGAGAAGAATGCTACAAGGATCTCGCGGTCGTCGATTTCATCTGGACTTTTCGGGCGATTTTCGAACCACCCAACAAAAATGGGCCGAAATCGGTATTTTCGGGCCAGACGATGGCTAGGGTTTGAAATCCGCACGAAACCCGAGACACAATCATAAATTTAGGAGAAGAATGCTACAAGAATCTCGCGGTCGTCGATTTCATCTGCACTTTTCGGGCGATTTTCGTACCACTAGAAAAAAAATGGGCCGAAATCAGTATTTTCGGGCTAGACGATGGCTAGGGTTTGAAATCCGACACAGAACCCGAGACACAGTCATAAATTGAGGAGAAGAATGCTATAAGGATCTCGCGGTCGTCGATTTCATCTGCACTTTTCGGGCGATTTTCGTATCACCCGAAAAAAATGGGCCGAAATGGGTATTTTCGGGCCAAACGATGGCTAGGGTTTGAAATCCGCACGAAACCCGAGACACAGTCATAAATTTAAGAGAAGAATGCTACAAGGATCTCGCGGTCGTCAATTTCATCTGGACTTTTCGGGCGATTTACGTACCACTCGACAAAAATGGGTTGAAATCGGTATTTTCGGGCCAGTCGATTGCTAGGGTTTGAAATCCGACACGAACCCGAGACACAATCATAAATTTAGGAGAAGAATGTTACAAGGATCTCGCGGTCGTCGATTTCATCTGCACTTTTCGGGCGATTTTCGTACCACCCGACAAAAATGGGCCGAAATCGGTATTTTTGGGCCAGACAATGGCTAGGGTTTGAAATCCGACATTGAACCTGAGACACATCATATATTTAGGAGAAGAATGCTACAAGGATCTCGCGGTCGTCGATTTAATCTGCACTTTTCGGGCGATTTTCGTACCACCCGACAAAAATGGGCCGAAATCGGTATTTTCGGGCCAAACGATGGCTAGGGTTTGAAATCCGACACGGAACCCGAGACACAGTCATAAATTTAGGAGAAGAATGCTACAAGGATCTCGCGGTCGTCGATTTAATCTGCACTTTTCGGGCGATTTTCGTACCACCCGACAAAAATGGGCCGAAATCGGTATTTTCGGGCCAGACGATGGCTAGGGTTTGAAATCCGACACGGAACCCGAGACACAGTCATAAATTGAGGAGAAGAATGCTATATGGATCTCGCGGTCGTCGATTTCATCTGCACTTTTCGGGCGATTTTCGTACCACCCGACAAAAATGGGCCGAAATCGGTATTTTCGGGCCAGACGATGGCTAGGGTTTGAAATCCGACACGGAACCCGAGACACAGCCATAAATTTAGGAGAAGAATGCTACAAGGATCTCGCGGTCGTCGATTTCATCTGGACTTTTCGGGCGATTTTCGTACCACCCGACAAAAATGGGCCGAAATCGGTATTTTCGGGCCAGACGATGGCTAGGGTTTGAAATCCGACATGGAACCCGAGACACAGTCATAAATTTAAGAGAAGAATGCTACAAGGATCTCGCGGTCATCGAATTCATCTGCACTTTTCGGGCGATTTTCGTACCACTTGACAAAAATGGGCCGAAATCGGTATTTTCGGGCCAGACGATGGCAAGGGTTTGAAATGCGACACGGAACTCGAGACACAGTCATAAATTTAAGAGAAGAATGCTACAAGGATCTCGCGGTCGTCGATTTCATCTGGAGTTTTCGGGCGATTTTCGTACCACCCGACAAAAATGGGCCGAAATCGGTATTTTCGGGCCAGTCGATTGCTAGGGTTTGAAATCCGACACAGAACCCGAGACACAGTCATAAATTTAGGAGAAGAATGCTACAAGGATCTCGCGGTCGTCGATTTCATCTGCACTTTTCGGGCGATTTTCGTACCATACGACAAAAATGGGCCGAAATCGGTATTTTCGGGCCAGACGATGGCTAGGGTTTGAAATCCAACACGGAACCCGAGACACAGTCATTAATTGAGGCGATGAATGCTACAAGGATCTCGCGATCGTCGATTTCATCTGGACTTTTCGGGCGATTTTCGTACCACGCGACAAAAATGGGTCGAAATCGGTATTTTTGGGCGAGACAATGGCTAGGGTTTGGAATCTGACACGGAACCTGAGACACTGTCATAAATTTAGGAGAAGAATGCTACAAGGATCTCGCGGTCGTCGATTTCATCTGCACTTTTCGGGCGATTTTCGTATCACCCGAAAAAAATAGGCCGAAATGGGTATTTTCGGGCCAGACGATGGCTAGGGTTTGAAATCCGACACGGAACCCGAGACACAGTCATAAATTTAGGAGAAGAATGCTACAAGGATCTCGCGGTCGTCGATTTAATCTGCACTTTTCGGGCGATTTTCGTACCACCCGACAAAAATGGGCTGAAATCGGTATTTTCGGGCCAGACGATGGCTAGGGTTTGAAATCCGACACGGAACCCGAGACACAGTCATAAATTTAAGAGAAGAATGCTACAAGGATCTCGCGGTCGTCGATTTCATTTGGACTTTTCGGGCGATTTTCGTACAACCCGACAAAAATGGGTCGAAATCGGCATTTTCGGGCCAGACGATGGCTAGGGTTTGAAATCTGACACGGAACCCGAGACACAGTCATAAATTTAGGAGAAGAATGCTACAAGGATCTCGCGGTCGTCGATTTCATCTGGACTTTTCGGGCGATTTTCGTACCACCCAACAAAAATGGGCCGAAATTGAAATTTTCGGGCCAGACGATGGCTAGGGTTTGAAATCTGACACGGAACCCGAGACAGAGTCATAAATTTAGGAGAAGAATGCGAAAAGGATCTCGCGGTCGTCGATTTCATCTGGTCTTTTCGGGCGATTTTCGTACCACCCGACAAAAATGGGCCGAAATCGATATTTTCGGGCCAGACGATGGCTAGGGTTTGAAATTCGACACGGAACCCGAGACACAGTCATAAATTTAGGAGAAGAATGCTACAAGGATCTCGCAGTCGTCGATTTCATCTGGACTTTTCGGGCGATTTTCGTACCACCCGACAAAAATGGGCCGAAATCGGTAATTTCGGGCCAGACGATGGCTAGGGTTTGAAATCTGACACGGAACCCGAGACACAGTCATAAATTTAGGAGAAGAATGCTACAAGGATCTCGCGGTCGTCGATTTCATCTGCACTTTTCGGGCGATTTTCGTACCACCCGACAAAAATGGGCCGAAATCGGTATTTTCGGGCCAGACGATGGCTAGGGTTTGAAATCCAACACGGAACCCGAGACACAGTCATTAATTGAGGCGAAGAATGCTACAAGGATCTCGCGATCGTCGATTTCATCTGGACTTTTCGGGCGATTTTCGTACCACGCGACAAAAATGGGTCGAAATCGGTATTTTTGGGCGAGACAATGGCTAGGGTTTGAAATCTGACATTGAACCTGAGACACATCATATATTTAGGAGAAGAATGCTACAAGGATCTCGCGGTCGTCGATTTAATCTGCACTTTTCGGGCGATTTTCGTACCACCCGACAAAAATGGGCCGAAATCGGTATTTTCGGGCCAGACGATGGCTAGGGTTTGAAATCCGACACGGAACCCGAGACACAGTCATAAATTTAAGAGAAGAA
The DNA here is from genome assembly GCA_037974735.1 of Cicer chorassanicum. NCBI lineage: Eukaryota > Viridiplantae > Streptophyta > Magnoliopsida > Fabales > Fabaceae > Cicer > Cicer chorassanicum. Next base: position 334,113 of record JBBPBP010000877.1, on the reverse strand, counting down.
TGCTACAAGGATTTCGCGGTCGTCGATTTCATCTGGACTTTTCAGGCGATTTTCTTACAACCCGACAAAAATGGGCCGAAATCGGTATTTTCGGCCCAGACGATGGCTAGGGTTTGAAATCCGCACGAAACCCGAGACACAATCATAAGTTTAGGAGAAGAATGCTACAAGAATCTCGCGGTCGTCGATTTCATGTGCACTTTTCGGGCGATTTTCATACCACCAGAAAAAAAATGGGCCGAAATCGGTATTTTCGGGCCAAACGATGGCTAGGGTTTGAAATCCGACACGGAACCCGAGACACAGTCATAAATTGAGGAGAAGAATGCTATAAGGATCTCGCGGTCGTCGATTTCATCTGCACTTTTCGGGCGATTTTCGTATCACCCGAAAAAAATAGGCCGAAATGGGTATTTTCGGGCCAGACGATGGCTAGGGTTTGAAATCCGACACGGAACCCGAGACACAGTCATAAATTTAGGAGAAGAATGCTACAAGGATCTCGCGGTCGTCGATTTGATCTGCACTTTTCGGGCGATTTTCGTACCACCCGACAAAAATGGGCTGAAATCGGTATTTTCGGGCCAGACGATGGCTAGGGTTTGAAATCCGACACGGAACCCGAGACACAGTCATAAATTAAGGAGAAGAATGCTACAAGGATCTCGCGGTCGTCGATTTCATCTGGACTTTTCGGGCGATTTTCGTACCACCCGACAAAAATGGGCCGAAATCGGTATTTTCGGGCCAGACGATGGCTAGGGTTTGAAATCTGACACGGAACCCGAGACACAGTCATAAATTTAAGAGAAGAATGCTACAAGGATCTCGCGGTTGGTGATTTCATCTGGACTTTTCGGGCGATTTTCGTACCACCCGACAAAAATGGGCCGAAATCGGTATTTTCGGGCCAGTCGATTGCTAGGGTTTGAAATCCGACACGGAACCCGAGACACAGTCATAAATTTAGGAGAAGAATGCTACAAGGATCTCGCGGTCGTCGATTTCATCTGCACTTTTCGGGCGATTTTCGTACCACCCGACAAAAATGGGCAGAAATCGGTATTTTCGGGCCAGACGATGGCTAGGGTTTGAAATCCGACACGGAACCCGAGACACAGTCATAAATTGAGGAGAAGAATGCTATAAGGATCTCGCGGTCGTCAATTTCATCTGCACTTTTCGGGCGATTTTCGTACCACCCGACAAAAATGGGCCGAAATCGGTATTTTCGGGCCAGACGATGGCTAGGGTTTGAAATCTGACACGGAACCCGAGACACAGTCATAAATTTTGGAGAAGAATGCTACAAGGATCTCGCAGTCGTCGATTTCATCTGGACTTTTCGGGCCATTTTCGTACCACCCGACAAAAATGGGCCGAAATCGGTATTTTCGGGCCAGACGATGGCTAGGGTTTGAAATCCGACACGGAACCCGAGACACAGTCATAAATTTTGGAGAAAAATGCTACAAGGATCTCGCGGTCGTCGATTTCATCTGGACTTTTTGGGCCATTTTCGTACCACCCGACAAAAATGGGCCGAAATCGGTATTTTCGGGCCTAACGATGGCTAGGGTTTGAAATCCGACACGGAACCCGAGACACATTCATAAATTTAGGAGAAGAATGCTACAAGGATCTCGCGGTCGTCGATTTCATCTGCACTTTTCGGGCGATTTTTGTACCACCCGACAAAAATGGGCCGAAATCGGTATTTTCGGGCCAAACGATGGCTAGGGTTTGAAATCCTACACGGAACCCGAGACACAGTCATAAATTTAGGAGAAGAATGCTACAAGGATCTCGCGGTCATCGATTTCATCTGGACTTTTCGAGCGATTTTCGTAACACCCTACAAAAATGGGCCAAAATCGGTATTTTCGGGCCAGACGATGGCTAGGGTTTGAAATCTGACACGGAACCCGAGACACAGTCATAAATTTAGGAGAAGAATGCTACAAGGATCTCGCGGTCGTCGATTTCATCTGCACTTTTCGGGCGATTTTCGTACCACTTGACAAAAATGGGCCGAAATCGGTATTTTCGGGCCAGACGATGGCTAGGGTTTGAAATCCAACACGGAACCCGAGACACAGTCATTAATTGAGGCGATGAATGCTACAAGGATCTCGCGATCGTCGATTTCATCTGGACTTTTCGGGCGATTTTCGTACCACGCGACAAAAATGGGTCGAAATCGGTATTTTTGGGCGAGACAATGGCTAGGGTTTGAAATCTGACACGGAACCTGAGACACTGTCATAAATTTAGGAGAAGAATGCTACAAGGATCTCGCGGTCGTCGATTTCATCTGCATTTTTCGGGCGATTTTCGTATCACCCGAAAAAAATAGGCCGAAATGGGTATTTTCGGGCCAGACGATGGCTAGGGTTTGAAATCCGACACGGAACCCGAGACACAGTCATAAATTTAGGAGAAGAATGCTACAAGGATCTCGCGGTCGTCGATTTAATCTGCACTTTTCGGGCGATTTTCGTACCTCCCGACAAAAATGGGCTGAAATCGGTATTTTCGGGCCAGACGATGGCTAGGGTTTGAAATCCGACACGGAACCCGAGACACAGTCATAAATTTAAGAGAAGAATGCTACAAGGATCTCGCGGTCGTCGATTTCATTTGGACTTTTCAGGCGATTTTCGTACAACCCGACAAAAATGGGTCGAAATCGGCATTTTCGGGCCAGACGATGGCTAGGGTTTGAAATCCGACACGGAACCCGAGACACAGTCATAAATTTAGGAGAAGAATGCTACAAGGATCTCGCGGTCGTCGATTTCATCTGGACTTTTCGGGCGATTTTCGAACCACCCGACAAAAATGGGCCAGAATCGGTATTTTCGGGCCAGACGATGGCTAGGGTTTGAAATCCGACACGGAACCTGAGACACAGTCATAAATTTAGGAGAAGAATGCTACAAGAATTTCGCGGTGGTCGATTTCATCTAGATTTTTCGGGCGATTTTCGTACCACCCGACAAAAATGGGCCGAAATCGGTATTTTCGGGCCATGCGATTGCTAGGGTTTGAAATCCGACACGGAATTCGAGACACAGTCATAAGTTTAGGAGAATAATGCTACACGGATCTCGCGGTCGTCGATTTCATCTAGACTTTTCGGGCGATTTTCGTAGCACCCGACAAAAATGGGCCGAAATCGGTATTTTCGGGCCCGACGATGGCTAGGGTTTGAAATCCGACACGGAACCCGAGACACAGTCATAAATTTAAGAGAAGAATGCTACAAGGATCTCGCGGTCGTCGATTTCATCTGGACTTTTCGGGCGATTTTCGTACCACCCGACAAAAATGGGCCGAAATTGGTATTTTCGGGCCAGACGATGGCTAGGGTTTCAAATCCGACACGGAACCCGAGACACAGTCATAAATTTAGGAGAAGAATGCTACAAGGATCTCGCGGTCGTCGATTTCATCTGCACTTTTCGGGCGATTTTCGTACCACCCGACAAAAATGGGCCGAAATCGGTATTTTCGGGCCAGACGATGGTTAGGGTTTGAAATCTGACACGGAACCCGAGACACAGTCATAAATTTAGGAGAAGAATGCTACAAGGATCTCGCGGTCGTCGATTTCATCTGGACTTTTCGGGCGATTTTCGTACCACCCGACAAAAATGGGCCGAAATCGGTATTTTCGGGCCAGACGATGGTTAGGGTTTGAAATCTGACACGGAACCCGAGACACAGTCATAAATTTAGGAGAAGAATGCTACAAGGATCTCGCGGTCCTCGATTTCATCCGACTTTTCGGGCGATTTTCGTACCACCCGACAAAAATGGGCCGAAATCGGTATTTTCAGGCCAGACGCTTGCTAGGGTTTGAAATCCGACATGCAACCCGAGACACAGTCATAAATTTAGGAGAAGAATGCTACAAGGATCTCGCGGTCGTCGATTTCATCTGCACTTTTCGGGCGATTTTCGTACCACCCGACAAAAATGGGCCGAAATCGGTATTTTCGGGCCAGTCGATTGCTAGGGTTTGAAATCCGACACAGAACCCGAGACACAGTCATAAATTTAGGAGAAGAATGCTACAAGGATCTCGCGGTCGTCGATTTCATCTGCACTTTTCGGGCGATTTTCGTACCATACGACAAAAATGGGCCGAAATCGGTATTTTCGGGCCAGACGATGGCTAGGGTTTGAAATCCAACACGGAACCCGAGACACAGTCATTAATTGAGGCGATGAATGCTACAAGGATCTCGCGATCGTCGATTTCATCTGGACTTTTCGGGCGATTTTCGTACCACGCGACAAAAATGGGTCGAAATCGGTATTTTTGGGCGAGACAATGGCTAGGGTTTGGAATCTGACACGGAACCTGAGACACTGTCATAAATTTAGGAGAAGAATGCTACAAGGATCTCGCGGTCGTCGATTTCATCTGCACTTTTCGGGCGATTTTCGTATCACCCGAAAAAAATAGGCCGAAATGGGTATTTTCGGGCCAGACGATGGCTAGGGTTTGAAATCCGACACGGAACCCGAGACACAGTCATAAATTTAGGAGAAGAATGCTACAAGGATCTCGCGGTCGTCGATTTAATCTGCACTTTTCGGGCGATTTTCGTACCACCCGACAAAAATGGGCTGAAATCGGTATTTTCGGGCCAGACGATGGCTAGGGTTTGAAATCTGACACGGAACCCGAGACACAGTCATAAATTTAAGAGAAGAATGCTACAAGGATCTCGCGGTCGTCGATTTCATTTGGACTTTTCGGGCGATTTTCGTACAACCCGACAAAAATGGGTCGAAATCGGCATTTTCGGGCCAGACGATGGCTAGGGTTTGAAATCTGACACGGAACCCGAGACACAGTCATAAATTTAAGAGAAGAATGCTACAAGGATTTCGCGGTCGTCGATTTCATCTGGACTTTTCGGGCGA
>JBBPBP010000877.1:297235-315696 GCA_037974735.1 Cicer chorassanicum | reverse complement strand
GGAGAAGAATGCTACAAGGATCTCGCGGTCGTCGATTTCAACTGCACTTTTCGGGCAATTTTCGTACCACCCGACAAAAATGGGCCGAAATCAATATTTTCGGGCTTGACGATGGCTAGGGTTTAAAATCTGACACGGAACCCGAGACACAGTCATAAATTTAAGAGAATAATGCTACAAGGATCTCGCAGTCGGTGATTTCATCTGGACTTTTCGGGCGATTTTCGTACCAACCGACAAAAATGGGCCGAAATCGATATTTTCGGGCCAGACGATGGCTAGGGTTTGAAATCCGACACGGAACCCGAGACACAGTCATAAATTTAGGAGAAGAATGCTACAAGGATCTCGCGGTCGTCGATTTCATCTGCACTTTTCGGGCGATTTTCGTACCACTTGACAAAAATGGGCCGAAATCGGTATTTTCGGGCCAGACGATGGCTACGGTTTGAAATCCGACACGAACACAGTCATAAATTTAGGAGAAGAATGCTACAAGGATCTCGCGGTCGTCGATTTGACCTGCACTTTTCGGGCGATTTTCGTACCACCCGACAAAAATGGGCCGAAATCGGTATTTTTGGGCCAGACGATGGCTAGGGTTTGAAATCCGACACGGAACCCGAGACACAGTCATAAATTTAAGAGAAGAATGCTACAAGGATCTCGCGGTCGTCGATTTCATCTGGACTTTTCGGGCGATTTTCGTACAACCCGACAAAAATGGGCCGAAATCGGTATTTTCGGGCCAGACGATGGCTAGGGTTTGAAATCCGACACGGAACCCGAGACACAGTCATAAATTTAAGAGAAGAATGCTACAAGGATCTCGCGGTCGTCGATTTCATCTGCACTTTTCGGGCGATTTTCGTACCACCAGAAAAAAATGGGCCGAAATCGGTATTTTCGGGCCAGACGATGGCTAGGGTTTGAAATCCGACACGGAACCCGAGACACAGTCATAAATTTAAGAGAAGAATGCTACAAGGATCTCGCGGTCGTCGATTTCATTTGGACTTTTCGGATGATTTTTGTACAACCCAACAAAAATGGGTCGAAATCGGTATTTTCGGGCCAGACGATGGCTAGGGTTTGAAATCCGCACGAAACCCGAGACACCGTCATAAATTTAGGAGAAGAATGCTACAAGAATCTCGCGGTCGTCGATTTCATCTGCACTTTTCGGGCGATTTTCGTACCACCAGAAAAAAAATGGGCCGAAATCGGTATTTTCGGGCCAGACGATGGCTAGGGTTTGAAATCCGACACGGAACCCGAGACACAGTCATAAATTTAAGAGAAGAATGCTACAAGGATCTCGCGGTCGGTGATTTCATCTGGACTTTTCGGGCAATTTTCGTACCACCCGACATAAATGGGCCGAAATCGATATTTTCGGGCCAGACGATGGCTAGGGTTTAAAATCCGACACGGAACCCGAGACACAGTCATAAATTTAAGAGAAGAATGCTACAAGGACCTCGTGGTCGTCGATTTCATCTGGACTTTTCGGGCGATTTACGTACCACCCGACAAAAATGGGTCGAAATCGGTATTTTTGGGCCAGACGATGAATAGGGTTTGAAATCTGACACGGAACCTTAGACACTGTCATAAATTTAGGAGAAGAATGCTACAAGGATCTCGCGGTTGTCGATTTCATCTGCATTTTTCAGGCGATTTTCAAACCACCCGACAAAAATGGGTCGAAATCGGTATTTTCGGGCCAGACGATGGCTAGGGTTTGAAATCCGACACGGAACCCGAGACACAGTCATAAATTTAAGAGAAGAATGCTACAAGGATCTCGCGGTCGTCGATTTCATCTGGACTTTTTGGGCGATTTTCGTACCACCCGACAAAAATGGGTCGAAATCGGTATTTTTGGGCCAGACGATGGCTAGGGTTTGAAATCCGACACGGAACCCGAGACACAGTCATAAATTTAAGAGAAGAATGCTACAAGGATCTCGCGGTCGTCGATTTCATCTGGACTTTTCGGGCGATTTTCGTACCACCAGACAAAAATGGGTCGAAATCGGTGTTTTTGGGCCAGACGATGGCTAGGGTTTGAAATCCGACACGGAACCCGAGACACAGTCATAAATTTAGGAGAAGAATGCTACAAGGATCTCGCGGTCGTCGATTTTATCTGCACTTTTCGGGCGATTTTCGTACCACCCGACAAAAATGGGCCGAAATCGGTATTTTCGGGCCAGACGATGGCTAGGGTTTGAAATTCGACACGGAACCCGAGACACTGTCATAAATTTAAGAGAAGAAGGCTACAAGGATCTCGTGGTCGTCGATTTCATCTGGACTTTTCGGGCGATTTACGTACCACCTGACAAAAATGGGTCGAAATTGGTATTTTTGGGCCAGCAATGGCTAGGGTTTGAAATCTGACACGGAACCTTAGACACTGTCATAAATTTAGGAGAAGAATGCTACAAGGATCTCGCGGTTGTCGATTTCATCTGCATTTTTCAGGCGATTTTCAAACCACCCGACAAAAATGGGCCGAAATCGGTATTTTCGGGCCAGACGATGGCTTGGGTTTGAAATCCGACACGGAACCCGAGACACAATCATAAATTTAAGAGAAGAATGCTACAAGGATCTCGCGGTCAGTGATTTCATCTGGACTTTTCGGGCAATTTTCGTACCACCCGACAAAAATGGGCCGAAATCGGTATTTTCGGGCCAGACGATGGCTAGGGTTTGAAATCCGACACGGAACCCGAGACACAGTCATAAATTTAAGAGAAGAATGCTACAAGGATCTCGCGGTCGTCGATTTCATCTGGACTTTTCGGGCGATTTTCGTACAACCCGACAAAAATGGGTCTAAATCGGTATTTTCGGGCCAGACGATGGCTAGGGTTTGAAATTCGCACGAAACCCGAGACACAGTCATAAATTTAGGAGAAGAATGCTACAAGAATCTCGCGGTCGTCGATTTCATGTGCACTTTTCGGGCGATTTTCGTACCACCAGAAAAAAATGGGCCGAAATCGGTATTTTCGTGCCAAACGTTGGCTAGGGTTTGAAATCCAAAACAGAACCCGAGACACAGTCATAAATTGAGGAGAAGAATGGTATAAGGATCTCGCAGTCGTCGATTTCATCTGCACTTTTCAGGCGATTTTCGTATTACCCGAAAAAAATGGGCCGAAATGGGTATTTTCGGGCCAGACGATGGCTAGGGTTTGAAATCCGCACGAAACCCGAGACACAGTCATAAATTTAGGAGAAGAATGCTACAAGAATCTCGCGGTCGTCGATTTCATCTGCACTTTTCGGGCGATTTTCGTACCACCAGAAAAAAATGGGTCGAAATCGGTATTTTCGGGCCAGACGATGGCTAGGGTTTGAAATCCGACACGGAACCCGAGACACAGTCATTAATTGAGGAGAAGAATGCTATAAGGATCTCGAAGTCGTCGATTTCATCTGCACTTTTCGACGATTTTCGTACCACCCGAAAAAAATGGGTCGAAATCGGTATTTTCGGGCCAGACGATAGCTAGGGTTTGAAATCTGACACGGAACCTGAGACAAAGTCATAAATTTAGGAGAAGAATGCTACAAGGATCTCGCGGTCGTCGATTTCATCTGCACTTTCCGGGCGATTTTCGTACCACCCGACAAAAATGGGTCGAAATCGGTATTTTCGGGCCAGACGATGGCTAGGGTTTGAAATCTGACACGGAACCCGAGACACAGTCATAAATTTAGGAGTGGAATGCTACAAGGATCTCGCGGTCGGTGATTTCATATGGACTTTTCGGGCGATTTTTGTACCACTCTACAAAAATGGGCCTAAATCGGTATTTTCGGCCCAGACGATGGCTAGGGTTTGAAATCCGACACGGAACCCGAGACACAGTCTTAAATTTAGGAGAAGAATGCTACAAGGATCTCGCGGTCGTGGATTTCATCCGGACTTTTCGGGTGATTTTCGTACCACCCGATAAAAATGGGCCGAAATCGGTATTTTCAGGCCAGACGATTGCTAGGGTTTGAAATCTGACACGGAACCCGAGACACAGTCATAAATTTAGGAGAAAAATGCTACAAGGATCTCGTGGTCGTCGATTTCATCTGCACTTTTCGGGCGATTTTCGTACCACCCGACAAAATTGGGCCGAAATCGGTATTTTCGGGCTTGACGATGGCTAGGGTTTAAAATCTGACACGGAACCCGAGACACAGTCATAAATTTAAGAGAAGAATGCTACAAGGATCTCGCAGTCGGTGATTTCATCTGGACTTTTTGGGCGATTTTCGTACCAACCGACAAAAATTGACCGAAATCGATATTTTCGGCCCAGACGATGGCTAGGGTTTGAAATCCAACACGGAACCCGAGACACAGTCATAAATTAAGGAGAAGAATGCTACAAGGATCTCGCGGTCGTCGATTTCATCTACACTTTTCGGGCGATTTTCGTACCACTTGACAAAAATGGGCCGAAATCAGTATTTTCGGGCCAGACGATGGCTACGGTTTGAAATCCGACACGGAACCCGAGACACAGTCATAAATTTAAGAGAAGAATGCTACAAGGAACTCGCGGTCGTCGATTTCATCTGGACTTTTCGGGCGATTTACGTACCACCCGACAAAAATGGGCCGAAATCGGTATTTTCGGGCCAGTCGATTGCTAGGGTTTGAAATCCGACACGAACCCGAGACACAGTCATAAATTTAGGAGAAGAATGTTACAAGGATCTCGCGGTCGTTGATTTCATCTGCACTTTTCGGGCGATTTTCGTACCACCCGACAAAAATGGGCCGAAATCGGTATTTTCGGGCCAAACGATGGCTAGGGTTTGAAATCTGACACGGAACCCAAGACACATCATAAATTTAGGAGAAGAATGCTACAAGGATCTCGCGGTCGTCGATTTGATCTGCACTTTTCGGGCGATTTTCGTACCACCCGACAAAAATGGGCCGAAATTGGTATTTTCGGGCCAGACGATGGCTAGGTTTTTGAATCCGACACGGAACTTGAGACACAGTCATAAATTTAAGAGAAGAATGCTAAAAGGATCTCGCGGTCGTCGATTTCATTTGCACTTTTCGGGCGATTTTCGTACCACTTGACAAAAATGGGCCGAAATCGGTATTTTCGGGCCAGACGATGGCTAGGGTTTGAAATCCGACACGGAACCCGAGACACAATCATAAATTTAAGAGAAGAATGCTACAAGGATCTCGCGGTCGTCGATTTCATCTGGACTTTTCGGGCGTTTTACGTACCACCCGACAAAAATCGGCCGAAATTGGTATTTTCGGGCCAGACGATGGCTAGGGTTTGAAATCCGACACGGAACCCAAGACACATCATAAATTTAGGAGAAGAATACTACAAGGATCTCGCGGTCGTCGATTTGATCCGCACTTTTCGGGCGATTTTCGTACCACCCGACAAAAATGGGCTGAAATCAGTATTTTCGGGCCAGACGATGGCTAGGGTTTGAAATCCGACACGGAACCCGAGACACAGTCATAAATTTAAGAGAAGAATGCTACAAGGATCTCGCGGTCGTCGATTTCATCTGGACTTTTCGGGCGATTTTCGTACCACCCGACAAAAATGGGTCGAAATCGGTATTTTCGGGCCAGACGATGGCTAGGGTTTGAAATCTGACACGGAACCTGAGTCACTGTCATAAATTTAGGAGAAGAATGCTACAAGGATCTCGCGGTCGTCGATTTCATCTGCACTTTTCGGGAGATTTTCGTACCACCCGACAAAAATGGGCCGAAATCGGTATTTTCGGGCCAGACGATGGCTAGGGTTTGAAATCCGACACGGAACCCGAGACACAGTCATAAATTTAAGAGAAGAATGCTACAAGGATCTCGCGGTCGTCGATTTCATTTGCACTTTTCGGGCGATTTTCGTACCACTTGACAAAAATGGGCCGAAATCGGTATTTTCGGGCCAGACGATGGCTAGGGTTTGAAATCCGACACGGAACCCGAGACACAGTCATAAATTTAAGAGAAGAATGCTACAAGGATCTCGCGGTCGTCGATTTCATCTGGACTTTTCGGGCGTTTTACGTACCACCCGACAAAAATGGGCCGAAATCGGTATTTTCGGGCCAGTCGATTGCTAGGGTTTGAAATCCGACACGAACCCGAGACACAGTCATAAATTTAGGAGAAGAATGTTACAAGGATCTCGCGGTCGTCAATTTCATCTGCACTTTTCGGGCGATTTTCGTACCACCCGACAAAAATGGGCCGAAATCGGTATTTTCGGGCTAGACGATGGCTAGGGTTTGAAATCCGACACGGAACCCGAGACACATCATAAATTTAGGAGCTACAAGGATCTCGCGGTCGTCGATTTGATCTGCACTTTTTGGGCGATTTTCGTACCACCCGACAAAAATGGGCCGAAATCGGTATTTTCGGGCCAGACGATGGCTAGGGTTTGAAATCCGACACGGAACCCGAGACACAGTCATAAATTTAAGAGAAGAATGCTACAAGGATCTCGCGGTCGTCGATTTCATCTGGACTTTTCGGGCGATTTTCGTTCCACCCGACAAAAATGGGCCGAAATCGATATTTTCGGGCCAAACGATGGCTAGGGTTTGAAATCCGACACGGAACCCGAGACACAGTCATAAATTAAAGAGAAGAATGCTACAAGGATCTCGCGGTCGTCGATTTCATCTGCACTTTTCGGGCGATTTTCGTACCACCCGACAAAAATGGGCCGAAATCGGTATTTTCGGGCCAGACGATGGCTAGGGTTTGAAATCCGACACGGAACCCGAGACACAATCATAAATTTAGGAGAAGAATGCTACAAGAATCTCGCGGTCGTCGATTTCATCTGCACTTTTCGGGCGATTTTCGTACCACCCGACAAAAATGGGCCGAAATCGGTATTTTCGGGCCAGACGATGGCTAGGGTTTGAAATCCTACACGAAACCCGAGACAAAGTCATAAAATTTGGAGAAGAATGCTATAAGGATCTCGCGGTCGTCGATTTCATCTGCACTTTTCGGGCGATTTTCGTACCACCCGACAAAAATGGGCCGAAATCGGTATTTTCGGGCCAGACGATGGCTAGGGTTTGAAATCTGACACGGAACCCGAGACACAGTCATAAATTAAGGAGAAGAATGCTACAAGGATCTCGCGGTCGTCGATTTCATCTGCACTTTTCAGGCGATTTTCGTACCACCCGACAAAAATGGGCCGAAATCGGTATTTTCGGGCCAGACGATGGCTAGGGTTTGAAATCCAACACGGAACCCGAGACACAGTCATAAATTTAGGAGAAGAATGCTACAAGGATCTCGCGGTCGTCGATTTCATCTGCACTTTTCGGGCGATTTTCGTACCACCCGACAAAAATGGGCCGAAATCGGTATTTTCGGGCACGACGATGGCTAGGGTTTGAAATCCAACACGGAACCCGAGACACAGTCATAAATTTAGGAGAAGAATGCTACAAGGATCTCGCGGTCGTCGATTTCATCTGCACTTTTCGGGCGATTTTCGTACCACTTGACAAAAATGGGCCGAAATCGGTATTTTCGGGCCAGACGATGGCTAGGGTTTGAAATCCGACACGGAACCCGAGACACAGTCATAAATTTAAAAGAAGAATGCTACAAGGATCTCGCGATCAGTGATTTCATCTGGAGTGTTTGGGCGATTTTCGTACCACCCGACAAAAATTGACCGAAATTTGTATTTTCGGGCTAGACGATGGCTAGGGTTTTAAATCCGACACGGAACCCGAGACACAATCATAAATTTAAGAGAAGAATGCTACAAGGATCTCGCGGTCGGTGATTTCATCTGGACTCTTCGGGCAATTTTCGTACCACCCGACAAAACTGGGCCGAAATCGGTATTTTTGGGCCAGACGATGGCAGGGGTTTGAAATCTGACACGGAACCCGAGACACAGTCATAAATTTAGGAGAAGAATGCTACAAGGATCTCCCGGACTTCGATTTCATCTGCACTTTCTGGGCGATTTTCATACCACCCGACAAAAATGGGCCGAAATCGGTATTTTCGGGCAAGACAATGGCTAGGATTTGAAATCCGACACGGAACCTAAGACACAGTCATAAATTTAGGAGAAGAATGCTACAAGGATCTCGCGGTCGTCGATTTCATTTGCACTTTTCGGGCGATTTTCGTACCACCCAACAAAAATGCGCAAAAATTAGTATTTTCGGGCCAGACGATGGCTAGGGTTTGAAATCTGACACGGAACCCGAGACACAGTCATAAATTTAGGAGAAGAATGCTACAAGGATCTCGCGGTCGTCGATTTCATCTGCACTTTTCGGGCGATTTTCGTACCACTTGACAAAAATGGGCCGAAATCGGTATTTTCGGGCCAGACGATGGCTACGGTTTGAAATCCGACACGGAACCCGAGACACAGTCATAAATTTAAGAGAAGAATGCTACAAGGATCTCGCGGTCGTCGATTTCATCTGGACTTTTCGGGCGATTTACGTACCACCCGACAAAAATGGGCCGAAATCGGTATTTTCGGGCCAGTCGATTGCTAGGGTTTGAAATCCGACACGGAACCCGAGACACAGTCATAAATTTAGGAGAAGAATGCTACAAGGATCTCGCGGTCGTCGATTTGATCTGCACTTTTCGGGCGATTTTCGTACCACCCGACAAAAATGGGCCGAAATCGGTATTTTCGGGCCAGACGATGGCTAGGGTTTGAAATCCGACACGGAACCCGAGACACAGTCCTAAATTTAAGAGAAGAATGCTACAAGGATCTCGCGGTCGTCGATTTCATCTGGACTTTTCGGGCGATTTTCGTACAACCCGACAAAAATGGGTCGAAATCGGTATTTTCGGGCCAGACGATGGCTAGGGTTTGAAATCCGCACGAAACCCGAGACACAGTCATAAATTTAGGAGTGGAATGCTACAAGGATCTCGCGGTCGGTGATTTCATATGGACTTTTCGGGCGATTTTTGTACCACTCTACAAAAATGGGCCGAAATCGGTATTTTCGGCCCAGACGATGGCTAGGGTTTGAAATCCGACATGGAACCCGAGACACAGTCTTAAATTTAGGAGAAGAATGCTACAAGGATCTCGCGGTCGTGGATTTCATCTGGACTTTTCGGGCGATTTTCGTACCACCAGAAAAAAATGGGTCGAAATCGGTATTTTCGGGCCAGACGATGGCTAGGGTTTGAAATCCGACACGGAACCCGAGACACAGTCATTAATTGAGGAGAAGAATGCTATAAGGATCTCGCAGTCGTCGATTTCATCTGCACTTTTCGGCGATTTTCGTACCACCCGAAAAAAGTGGGTCGAAATCGGTATTTTCAGGCCAGACGATAGCTAGGGATTGAAATCTGACACGGAACCTGAGACAAAGTCATAAATTTAAGAGAAGAATACTACAAGCATCTCGCGGTCGGTGATTTCATATGGACTTTTCGGGCGATTTTTGTACCACTCTACAAAAATGGGCCGAAATCGGTATTTTCGGCCCAGACGATGGCTAGGGTTTGAAATCCGACACAAAACCCCAGACACAGTCTTAAATTTAGGAGAAGAATGCTACAAGCATCTCGCGGTCGAGGATTTCATCTGGACTTTTCGGGCGATTTTCGTACAACCCGATAAAAATGGGCCGAAATCGGTATTTTCAGGCCACACGATTGCTAGGGTTTGAAATCCGACACGGAACCGGAGACACAGTCATAAATTTAGGAGAAGAATGCTACAAGGATCTCGCGGTCGTCGATTTCAACTGCACTTTTCGGGCAATTTTCGTACCACCCGACAAAAATGGGCCGAAATCAATATTTTCGGGCTTGACGATGGCTAGGGTTTAAAATCTGACACGGAACCCGAGACACAGTCATAAATTTAAGAGAATAATGCTACAAGGATCTCGCAGTCGGTGATTTCATCTGGACTTTTCGGGCGATTTTCGTACCAACCGACAAAAATGGGCCGAAATCGATATTTTCGGGCCAGACGATGGCTAGGGTTTGAAATCCGACACGGAACCCGAGACACAGTCATAAATTTAGGAGAAGAATGCTACAAGGATCTCGCGGTCGTCGATTTCATCTGCACTTTTCGGGCGATTTTCGTACCACTTGACAAAAATGGGCCGAAATCGGTATTTTCGGGCCAGACGATGGCTACGGTTTGAAATCCGACACGAACACAGTCATAAATTTAGGAGAAGAATGCTACAAGGATCTCGCGGTCGTCGATTTGACCTGCACTTTTCGGGCGATTTTCGTACCACCCGACAAAAATGGGCCGAAATCGGTATTTTCGGGCCAGACGATGGCTAGGGTTTGAAATCCGACACGGAACCCGAGACACAGTCATAAATTTAAGAGAAGAATGCTACAAGGATCTCGCGGTCGTCGATTTCATCTGGACTTTTCGGGCGATTTTCGTACCACCAGACAAAAATGGGTCGAAATCGGTATTTTTGGGCCAGACGATGGCTAGGGTTTGAAATCTGACACGGAACCTGAGACACAGTCATAAATTTAGGAGAAGAATGCTACAAGGATCTCGCGGTTGTCGATTTCATCTGCACTTTTCGGGCGATTTTCGTACCACCAGACAAAAATGGGCCGAAATCAGTATTTTCGGGCCAGACGATGGCTATGGTTTGAAATCCGACACGGAACCCGAGACACAGTCATAAATTTAAAAGAAGAATGCTACAAGGATCTCGCGGTCGTCGATTTCATCTGGACTTTTCAGGCGATTTACGTACCACCCGACAAAAATGGGTCGAAATCGGTATTTTTGGGCCAGACGATGGCTAGGGTTTGAAATCTGACACGGAACCTTAGACACTGTCATAAATTTAGGAGAAGAATGCTACAAGGATCTCGCGGTTGTCGATTTCATCTGCATTTTTCAGGCGATTTTCAAACCACCCGACAAAAATGGGTCGAAATCGGTATTTTCGGGCCAGACGATGGCTAGGGTTTGAAATCCGACACGGAACCCGAGACACAGTCATAAATTTAAGAGAAGAATGCTACAAGGATCTCGCGATCGTCGATTTCATCTGGACTTTTCGGGCGATTTTCGTACAACCCGACAAAAATGGGTCTAAATCGGTATTTTCGGGCCAGACGATGGCTAGGGTTTGAAATCCGCACAAAACCCGAGACACAGTCATAAATTTAGGAGAAGAATGCTACAAGAATCTCGCGGTCGTCGATTTCATGTGCACTTTTCGGGCGATTTTCGTACCACCAGAAAAAAAATGGGCCGAAATCGGTATTTTCGGGCCAAACGTTGGCTAGGGTTTGAAATCCAAAACGGAACCCGAGACACAGTCATAAATTGAGGAGAAGAATGGTATAAGGATCTCACGGTCGTCGATTTCATCTGCACTTTTCAGGCGATTTTCGTATTACCCGAAAAAAATGGGCCGAAATGGGTATTTTCGGGCCAGACGATGGCTAGGGTTTGAAATCCGCACGAAACCCGAGACACAGTCATAAATTTAGGAGAAGAATGCTACAAGAATCTCGCGGTCGTCGATTTCATCTGCACTTTTCAGGCGATTTTCGTACCACTAGAAAAAAATGGGTCGAAATCGGTATTTTCGGGCCAGACGATGGCTAGGGTTTGAAATCCGACACGGAACCCGAGACACAGTCATTAATTGAGGAGAAGAATGCTATAAGGATCTCGAAGTCGTCGATTTCATCTGCACGTTTCGGCGATTTTCGGACCACCCGAAAAAAATGGGTCGAAATCGGTATTTTCGGGCCAGACGATAGCTAGGGTTTGAAATCTGACACGGAACCTGAGACAAAGTCATAAATTTAGGAGAAGAATGCTACAACGATCTCGCGGTCGTCGATTTCATCTGCACTTTTCGGGCGATTTTCGTACCACCCGACAAAAATGGGCCGAAATCGGTATTTTCGGGCCAGACGATGGCTAGGGTTTGAAATCCGACACGGAACCCGAGACACAGTCATAAATTTAAGAGAAGAATGCTACAAGGATCTCGCGATCGTCGATTTCATCTGGACTTTTCGGGCGATTTTCGTACCACCAGACAAAAATGGGTCGAAATCGGTATTTTTGGGCCAGACGATGGCTAGGGTTTGAAATCTGACACGGAACCCGAGACACAGTCATAAATTTAGGAGAAGAATGCTACAAGGATCTCGCGGTCCTCGATTTCATCTGCACTTTTCGGGTGAATTTCGTACCACCCGACAGAAATGGGCCGAAATCGGTATTTTCGGGCAAAACTGTGGCAAGGGTTTAAAATCCGACACAAAACCGGAGACACAGTCATAAATTTAAGAGAAGAATGCTACAAGGATCTCGCGGTCGGTGATTTCATTTGCACTTTTTGGGAGATTTTCGTACCACCTGACAAAAATGGGCCGAAATCGGTATTTTCGGGCCAGACGATGGTTAGTGTTTGAAATCCGCACGAAACCTGAGACACACTCATAAATTTAGGAGAAGAATGCTACAAGGATCTCACGGTCGTCGATTTCATCTGGACTTTTCGGGCGATTTTCGTACCACCCAACAAAAATGGGCCGAAATCGGTATTTTTTGGCCAGTCGATTGCTAGGGTTTGAAATCCGACACGGAACGCGAGACACACTCATAAATTTAAGAGAAGAATGCTACAAGGATCTTGGGTCGTCGATTTCATCTGCACTTTTCGGGCGATTTTCGTACCACCCGACAAAAATGGGCCGAAATCGGTATTTTCGGGCCAGACGATGGCTAGGGTTTGAAATCCGACACGGAACCCGAGACACAGTCATAAATTTAAGAGAAGAATGCTACAAGGATCTCGCGGTCGTCGATTTCATTTGCACTTTTCGGGCGATTTTCGTACCACTTGACAAAAATGGGCCGAAATCGGTATTTTCGGGCCAGACGATGGCTAGGGTTTGAAATCCGACACGGAACCCGAGACACAGTCATAAATTTAAGAGAAGAATGCTACAAGGATCTCGCGGTCGTCGATTTCATCTGGACTTTTCGGGCGTTTTACGTACCACCCGACAAAAATGGGCCGAAATCGGTATTTTCGGGCCAGTCGATTGCTAGGGTTTGAAATCCGACACGAACCCGAGACACAGTCATAAATTTAGGAGAAGAATGTTACAAGGATCTCGCGGTCGTCGATTTCATCTGCACTTTTCGGGCGATTTTCGTACCACCCGACAAAAATGGGCCGAAATCGGTATTTTCGGGCCAGACGATGGCTAGGGTTTGAAATCCGACACGGAACTTGAGACACATCATAAATTTAGGAGAAGAATGCTACAAGGATCTCGCGGTCGTCGATTTGATCTGCACTTTTCGGGCGATTTTCGTACCACCCGACAAAAATGGGCCGAAATCAGTATTTTCGGGCCAGACGATGGCTAGGGTTTGAAATCCGACACGGAACCCGAGACACAGTCATAAATTTAAGAGAAGAATGCTACAAGGATCTCGCGGTCGTCGATTTCATCTGGACTTTTCGGGCGATTTTCGTACAACCCGACAAAAATGGGTCTAAATCGGTATTTTCGGGCCAGACGATGGCTAGGGTTTGAAATTCGCACGAAACCCGAGACACAGTCATAAATTTAGGAGAAGAATGCTACAAGAATCTCGCGGTCGTCGATTTCATGTGCACTTTTCGGGCGATTTTCGTACCACCAGAAAAAAATGGGCCGAAATCGGTATTTTCGTGCCAAACGTTGGCTAGGGTTTGAAATCCAAAACAGAACCCGAGACACAGTCATAAATTGAGG
The DNA here is from genome assembly GCA_037974735.1 of Cicer chorassanicum. NCBI lineage: Eukaryota > Viridiplantae > Streptophyta > Magnoliopsida > Fabales > Fabaceae > Cicer > Cicer chorassanicum. Next base: position 301,880 of record JBBPBP010000877.1, on the reverse strand, counting down.
AGAAGAATGGTATAAGGATCTCGCAGTCGTCGATTTCATCTGCACTTTTCAGGCGATTTTCGTATTACCCGAAAAAAATGGGCCGAAATGGGTATTTTCGGGCCAGACGATGGCTAGGGTTTGAAATCCGCACGAAACCCGAGACACAGTCATAAATTTAGGAGAAGAATGCTACAAGAATCTCGCGGTCGTCGATTTCATCTGCACTTTTTGGGCGATTTTCGTACCACCAGAAAAAAATGGGTCGAAATCGGTATTTTCGGGCCAGACGATGGCTAGGGTTTGAAATCCGACACGGAACCCGAGACACAGTCATTAATTGAGGAGAAGAATGCTATAAGGATCTCGAAGTCGTCGATTTCATCTGCACTTTTCGGTGATTTTCGTACCACCCGAAAAAAATGGGTCGAAATCGGTATTTTCGGGCCAAACGATAGCTAGGGTTTGAAATCTGACACGGAACCTGAGACAAAGTCATAAATTTAGGAGAAGAATGCTACAAGGATCTCGCGGTCGTCGATTTCATCTGCACTTTTCGGGCGATTTTCGTACCACCCGACAAAAATGGGCCGAAATCGGTATTTTCGGGCCAGACGATGGCTAGGGTTTGAAATCCGACACGGAACCCGAGACACAGTCATAAATTTAGGAGTGGAATGCTACAAGGATCTCGCGGTCGGTGATTTCATATGGACTTTTCGGGCGATTTTTGTACCACTCTACAAAAATGGGCCGAAATCGGTATTTTCGGCCCAGACGATGGCTAGGGTTTGAAATCCGACACAAAACCCCAGACACAGTCTTAAATTTAGGAGAAGAATGCTACAAGGATCTCGCGGTCGTGGATTTCATCTGGACTTTTCGGGCGATTTTCGTACCACCCGATAAAAATGGGCCGAAATCGGTATTTTCAGGCCAGACGATTGCTAGGGTTTGAAATCTGACACGGAACCCGAGACACAGTCATAAATTTAGGAGAAGAATGCTACAAGGATCTCGTGGTCGTCGATTTCATCTGCACGTTTCGGCGATTTTCGGACCACCCGAAAAAAATGGGTCGAAATCGGTATTTTCGGGCCAGACGATAGCTAGGGTTTGAAATCTGACACGGAACCTGAGACAAAGTCATAAATTTAGGAGAAGAATGCTACAACGATCTCGCGGTCGTCGATTTCATCTGCACTTTTCGGGCGATTTTCGTACCACCCGACAAAAATGGGCCGAAATCGGTATTTTCGGGCCAGACGATGGCTAGGGTTTGAAATCCGACACGGAACCCGAGACACAGTCATAAATTTAAGAGAAGAATGCTACAAGGATCTCGCGATCGTCGATTTCATCTGGACTTTTCGGGCGATTTTCGTACAACCCGACAAAAATGGGTCTAAATCGGTATTTTCGGGCCAGACGATGGCTAGGGTTTGAAATCCGCACAAAACCCGAGACACAGTCATAAATTTAGGAGAAGAATGCTACAAGAATCTCGCGGTCGTCGATTTCATGTGCACTTTTCGGGCGATTTTCGTACCACCAGAAAAAAAATGGGCCGAAATCGGTATTTTCGGGCCAAACGTTGGCTAGGGTTTGAAATCCAAAACGGAACCCGAGACACAGTCATAAATTGAGGAGAAGAATGGTATAAGGATCTCACGGTCGTCGATTTCATCTGCACTTTTCAGGCGATTTTCGTATTACCCGAAAAAAATGGGCCGAAATGGGTATTTTCGGGCCAGACGATGGCTAGGGTTTGAAATCCGCACGAAACCCGAGACACAGTCATAAATTTAGGAGAAGAATGCTACAAGAATCTCGCGGTCGTCGATTTCATCTGCACTTTTCAGGCGATTTTCGTACCACTAGAAAAAAATGGGTCGAAATCGGTATTTTCGAGCCAGACGATGGCTAGGGTTTGAAATCCGACACGGAACCCGAGACACAGTCATTAATTGAGGAGAAGAATGCTATAAGGATCTCGAAGTCGTCGATTTCATCTGCACGTTTCGGCGATTTTCGGACCACCCGAAAAAAATGGGTCGAAATCGGTATTTTCGGGCCAGACGATAGCTAGGGTTTGAAATCTGACACGGAACCTGAGACAAAGTCATAAATTTAGGAGAAGAATGCTACAACGATCTCGCGGTCGTCGATTTCATCTGCACTTTTCGGGCGATTTTCGTACCACCCGACAAAAATGGGCCGAAATCGGTATTTTCGGCCCAGACGATGGCTAGGGTTTGAAATCCGACACGGAACCCGAGACACAGTCTTAAATTTAGGAGAAGAATGCTACAAGGATCTCGCGGTCGTGGATTTCATCTGGACTTTTCGGGCGATTTTCGTACCACCCGATAAAAATGGGCCGAAATCGGTATTTTCAGGCCAGACGATTGCTAGGGTTTGAAATCTGACACGGAACCCGAGACACAGTCATAAATTTAGGAGAAGAATGCTACAAGGATCTCGTGGTCGTCGATTTCATCTGCACTTTTCGGGCGATTTTCGTACCACCCGACAAAAATGGGTCGAAATCGGTATTTTCGGGCTTGACGATGGCTAGGGTTTAAAATCTGACACGGAACCCGAGACACAGTCATAAATTTAAGAGAAGAATGCTACAAGGATCTCGCAGTCGGTGATTTCATCTGGACTTTTCGGGCGATTTTCGTACCAACCGACAAAAATGGACCGAAATCGATATTTTCGGGCCAGACGATGGCTAGGGTTTGAAATTCGACACGGAATCCGAGACACAGTCATAAATTTAGGAGAAGAATGCTACAAGGATCTCGCGGTCGTCGATTTCATCTGCACTTTTCGGGCGATTTTCGTACCACTTGACAAAAATGGGTCGAAATCGGTATTTTCGGGCCAGACGATGGCTACGGTTTGAAATCCGACACGGAACCCGAGACACAGTCATAAATTTAAGAGAAGAATGCTACAAGGAACTCGCGGTCGTCGATTTCATCTGGACTTTTCGGGCGATTTACGTACCACCCGACAAAAATGGGCCGAAATCGGTATTTTCGGGCCAGTCGATTGCTAGGGTTTGAAATCCGACACGAACCCGAGACACAGTCATAAATTTAGGAGAAGAATGTTACAAGGATCTCGCGGTCGTTGATTTCATCTGCACTTTTCGGGCGATTTTCGTACCACCCGACAAAAATGGGCCGAAATCGGTATTTTCGGGCCAAACGATGGCTAGGGTTTGAAATCTGACACGGAACCCAAGACACATCATAAATTTAGGAGAAGAATGCTACAAGGATCTCGCGGTCGTCGATTTGATCTGCACTTTTCGGGCGATTTTCGTACCACCCGACAAAAATGGGCCGAAATTGGTATTTTCGGGCCAGACGATGGCTAGGTTTTTGAATCCGACACGGAACTTGAGACACAGTCATAAATTTAAGAGAAGAATGCTAAAAGGATCTCGCGGTCGTCGATTTCATTTGCACTTTTCGGGCGATTTTCGTACCACTTGACAAAAATGGGCCGAAATCGGTATTTTCGGGCCAGACGATGGCTAGGGTTTGAAATCCGACACGGAACCCGAGACACAATCATAAATTTAAGAGAAGAATGCTACAAGGATCTCGCGGTCGTCGATTTCATCTGGACTTTTCGGGCGTTTTACGTACCACCCGACAAAAATGGGCCGAAATCGGTATTTTCGGGCCAGACGATGGCTAGGGTTTGAAATCCGACACGGAACCCAAGACACATCATAAATTTAGGAGAAGAATGCTACAAGGATCTCGCGGGCGTCGATTTGATATGCACTTTTCGGGCGATTTTCGTACCACCCGACAAAAATGGGCCGAAATCGGTATTTTCGGGCCAGACGATGGCTAGGGTTTGAAATCCGACACGGAACCCGAGACACAGTCATAAATTTAAGAGAAGAATGCTACAAGGATCTCGCGGTCGTCGATTTCACCTGGACTTTTTGGGCGATTTTCGTACAACCCGACAAAAATGGGTCGAAATCGGCATTTTCGGGCCAGCCGATGGCTAGGGTTTGAAATCCGCACGAAACCCGAGACACAATCATAAATTTAGGAGAAGAATGCTACAAGAATCTCGCGGTCGTCGATTTCATCTGCACTTTTCGGGCGATTTTCGTACCACCAGAAAAAAAATGGGCCGAAATCGGTATTTTCGGGCCAGACAATGGCTAAGGTTTCAAATCCGACACGGAACCCGAGACACTGTCATAAATTGAGGAGAAGAATGCTACAAGGATCTCGCGGTCGTCGATTTCATCTGCACTTTTCGGGCGATTTTCGTATCACCCGAAAAAAATGGGCCGAAATGGGTATTTTCGGGCCAGACGATGGCTAGGGTTTGAAATCTACACGAAACCCGAGACACAGTCATAAATTTAAGAGAAGAATGCTACAAGGATCTCGCGGTCGTCGATTTCATCTGGACTTTTCGGGCGATTTACGTACCACCCGACAAAAATGGGCCGAAATCGGTATTTTCGGGCCAGTCGATTGCTAGGGTTTGAAATCCGACACGAACCCGAGACACAGTCATAAATTTAGGAGAAGAATGTTACAAGGATCTCGCGGTCGTTGATTTCATCTGCACTTTTCGGGCGATTTTCGTACCACCCGACAAAAATGGGCCGAAATCG
>JBBPBP010000877.1:267153-286843 GCA_037974735.1 Cicer chorassanicum | reverse complement strand
ACCAGAAAAAAATGGGTCGAAATCGGTATTTTCAGGCCAGACGATGGCTAGGGTTTGAAATCCTACACGGAACCCGAGACAAAGTCATAAATTTAGAAGAAGAATGCTACAAGGATCTCGCGGTCGTCGATTTCATCTGCACTTTTCAGGCGATTTTCGTACCACCCGACAAAAATGGGCCTAAATCGGTATTTTCGGGCTTGACGATGGCTAGGGTTTAAAATTTGACACGGAACCCAAGACACAGTCATAAATTTAAGAGAAGAATGCTACAAGGATTTCGCGGTCGGTGATTTCATCTGGACTTTTCGGGCAATTTTCGAACCACCTGACAAAAATGGGCCCAAGTCGGTATTTTTGCGCCAGACGATGGCTAGGATTTGAAATCCGACACGGAACCCGAGACACAGTCATAAATTTAGGAGAAGAAATCTACAAGGATCTCGCGGTCGTCGATTTCATCTGCACTTTTCGGGAGATTTTCGTACCACCCGATAAAAATGGGCCGAAATCGGTATTTTTGGGCTTGACGATGGCTAGGGTTTAAAATTTGACACGGAACCCGAGACACTTTCATAAATTTAAGAGAAGAATGCTACAAGGATCTCGCGGTCGGTGATTTCATCTGGACTTTTCGGGCAATTTTCGTACCACCCGACAAAAATGGGCCGAAATCGATATTTTCGGGCCAGACGATGGCTAGGGTTTGAAATCCGACACAGAACCCGAGACACATCATAAATTTAGGAGAAGAATGCTACAAGGATCTCGCGATCGTCGATTTCATCTGCACTTTTCGGACGATTTTCGTACCACCAGAAAAAAATGGGCCGAAATCGGTATTTTCGGGCCAGACGATGGCTAGGCTTTGAAATCCGACAAGGAACCCGAGACACAGTCATAAATTTAAGAGAAGAATGCTACAAGGATCTCGCGGTCGTTGATTTCATCTGCACTTTTCGGGCGATTTTCGTACCACTCTACAAAAATGGGCCGAAATCAGTATTTTCGGGCCAGACGATGGCTAGGGTTTGAAATCCGACACGGAACCCAAGACACAGTCATAAATTTAGGAGAAGAATGCTACAAGGATCTCGCGGTCGTCGATTTCATCTGGACTTTGCGGACGATTTTCGTACCACCCGACAAAAATGGGCCGAAATCGGTATTTTCAGGCCAGACGATTGCTAGGGTTTGAATTCCGACACGGAACACGAGACACAGTCATAAATTTAGGAGAAGAAATCTACAAGGATCTCGCGGTCGTCGATTTCATCTGCACTTTTCGGGCGATTTTCGTACCACCCGACAAAGATGGGCCGAAATCGGTATTTTCGGGCTTGACGATGGCTAGGGTTTAAAATTTGACACGGAACCCGAGACACAATCATAAATTTAAGAGAAGAATGCTACAAGGATCTCGCGGTCGGTGATTTCATCTGGACTTTTCGGGCAATTTTCGTACCACCCGACAAAAATGGGCCGAAGTCGGTATTTTCGCGCCAGACGATGGCTAGGATTTGAAATCCGACACGGAACCCGAGACACAGTCATAAATTTAGGAGAAGAATGCTACAAGGATCTCGCGGTCGTCGATTTTATCTGCACTTTTCGGGCGATTTTCGTACCACTCGACAAAAATGGGCCGAAATCGGTATTTTCGGGCCAGACGATGGCTAGGGTTTGAAATCCGACAAGGAACCCGAGACACAGTCATAAATTTAAGAGAAGAATGCTACAAGGATCTCGCGGTCGTCGATTTCATCTGCACTTTTCGGGCGATTTTCGTACCATTTGACAAAAATGGGCCGAAATCGGTATTTTCAGGCCAGACGATGGCTAGGGTTTGAAATCCGACACGGAACCCGAGACACAGTCATAAATTTAAGAGAAGAATGCTACAAGGATATCGCGGTCGTCGATTTCATCTGGACTTTTCGGGTGATTTTCGTACAACCCGGCAAAAATGGGTCGAAATCGGTATTTTCGGGCCAGACGATGGCTAGGGTTTGAAATCCGCACGAAACCCGAGACACCATCATAAATTTAGGAGAAGAATGCTACAAGAATCTCGCGGTCGTCGATTTCATCTGCACTTTTCGGGCGATTTTCGTACCACCAGAAAAAATGGGCCGAAATCGGTATTTTCGAGCCAGACGATGGCTAGGCTTTGAAATCCGACAAGGAACCCGAGACACAGTCATAAATTTAAGAGAAGAATGCTACAAGGATCTCGCGGTCGTCGATTTCATCTGCACTTTTTGGGCGATTTTCGTACCACTCTACAAAAATGGGCCGAAATCAGTATTTTCGGGCAAGACGATGGCTAGGGTTTGAAATCCGACACGGAACCCGAGACACAGTCATAAATTTAGGAGAAGAAATCTACAAGGATCGCGCTGTCGTCGATTTCATCTGCACTTTTCGGGCGATTTTCGTACCACCCGACAAAAATGGGCCGAAATCGGTATTTTCGGGCTTGACGATGGCTAGGGTTTAAAATTTGACACGGAACCCGAGACACAGTCATAAACTTAAGAGAAGAATGCTACAAGGATCTCGCGGTCGGTGATTTCATCTGGACTTTTTGGGCAATTTTCGTAACACCCGACAAAAATGGGCCGAAATCGATATTTTCGGGCCACACGATGGCTAGGGTTTGAAATCCGACATGGAACCCGAGACACAGTCATAAATTTAGGGGAAGAATGCTACAAGGATCTCGCGGTCGTCGATTTCATCTGGACTTTTCGGGCGATTTTCGTACCACCCGACAAAAATGGGCCGAAATCGGTATTTTCGGGCCAGTCGATTGCTAGGGTTTGAAATCCAACACAAAACCTGAGACACAGTCATAAATTTAGGAGAAGAATGCTACAAGGATTTCGCGGTCGTCGATTTCATCTGCACTTTTCGGGCGATTTTCGTACCACCCGACAAAAATGGGCCGAAGTCGGTATTTTCGCGCCAGACGATGGCTAGGATTTGAAATCCGACACGGAACCCGAGACACAGTCATAAATTTAGGAGAAGAATGCTACAAGGATCTCGCGGTCGTCGATTTTATCTGCACTTTTCGGGCGATTTTCGTACCACTCGACAAAAATGGGCCGAAATCGGTATTTTCGGGCCAGACGATGGCTAGGGTTTGAAATCCGACAAGGAACCCGAGACACAGTCATAAATTTAAGAGAAGAATGCTACAAGGATCTCGCGGTCGTCGATTTCATCTGCACTTTTCGGGCGATTTTCGTACCACTTGACCAAAATGGGCCGAAATCGGTATTTTCGGGCTAGACGATGGCTAGGGTTTGAAATCCGACACGGAACCTGAGACACAGTCATAAATTTAAGAGAAAAATGCTACAAGGATCTCGCGGTCGTCGATTTCATCTGGACTTTTCGGGCGATTTTCGTACAACCCGACAAAAATGGGCCGAAATCGGTATTTTCGGGCCAGTCGATTGCTAGGGTTTGAAATCCAACACAAAACCCGAGACACAGTCATAAATTTAGGAGAAGAATGCTACAAGGTTCTCGCGGTCGTCGATTTCATCTGCACTTTTCGGGCGATTTTCGTACCACCCGACAAAAATGGGCCGAAGTCGGTATTTTCGCGCCAGACGATGGCTAGGATTTGAAATCCGACACGGAACCTGAGACACAATCATAAATTGAGGAGAAGAATGCTATAAGGATCTCGCGGTCGTCGATTTCATCTGCACTTTTCGGGCGATTTTCGTATTACCCGAAAAAAATAGGCCGAAATGGGTATTTTCGGGCCAGACGATGGCTAGGGTTTGAAATCCGCACGAAACCCGGGACACAGTCATAAATTTAGGAGAAGAATGCTACAAGAATCTCGCAGTCGTCGATTTCATCTGCACTTTTCGGGCGATTTTCGTACCACCAGAAAAAAAATGGGTCGAAATCGGTATTTTCGGGCCAGACGATGGCTAGGGTTTGAAATCCGACACGGAAACCGAGACACAGTCATTAATTGAGGAGAAGAATGCTATAAGGATCTCGTAGTCGTCGATTTCATCTGCACTTTTCGGCGATTTTCGTACCACCCGAAAAAAATGGGTCGAAATCGGTATTTTCGGGCCAGACGATAGCTAGGGTTTGAAATCTGACACGGAACCTGAGACAAAGTCATAAATTTAGGAGAAGAATGCTACAAGGATCTTGCGGTCGTCGATTTCATCTGCACTTTTCGGGCGATTTTCGTACCACTAGAAAAAAATGGGTCGAAATCGGTATTTTCGGGCCAGACGATGGCTAGGGTTAGAAATCCGACACGGTACCCGAGACACAGTCATTAAATGAGGAGAAGAATGCTATAAGGATCTCGCAGTCGTCGATTTAATCTGCACTTTTCGGCGATTTTCGTACCACCCGAAAAAAATGGGTCGAAATCGGTATTTTCGGGCCAGACGATAGCTAGGGTTTGAAATCAGACACGGAACCTGAGACAAAGTCATAAATTTAGGAGAAGAATGCTACAAGGATCTCGCGGTCGTCGATTTCATCTGCACTTTTCGGGCGATTTTCGTACCACTCTACAAAAATGGGCCGAAATCAGTATTTTCGGGCAAGACGATGGCTAGGGTTTGAAATCCGACACGGAACCCGAGACACAGTCATAAATTTAGGAGAAGAATGCTACAAGGATCTCGCGGTCGTCGATTTCATCTGGACTTTTCGGACGATTTTCGTACCACCCGACAAAAATGGGTCGAAATCGGTATTTTCAGGCCAGACGATTGCTAGGGTTTGAAATCCGACACGGAACACGAGACACAGTCATAAATTTAGGAGAAGAAATCTACAAGGATCGCGCTGTCGTCGATTTCATCTGCACTTTTCGGGCGATTTTCGTACCACCCGACAAAAATGGGCCGAAATCGGTATTTTCGGGCTTGACGATGGCTAGGGTTTAAAATTTGACACGGAACCCGAGACACAGTCATAAATTTAAGAGAAGAATGCTACAAGGATCTCGCGGTCGGTGATTTCATCTGGACTTTTTGGGCAATTTTCGTAACACCCGACAAAAATGGGCCGAAATCGATATTTTCGGGCCAGACGATGGCTAGGGTTTGAAATCCGACACGGAACCCGAGACACAGTCATAAATTTAGGGGAAGAATGCTACAAGGATCTCGCGGTCGTCGATTTCATCTGGACTTTTCGGGCGATTTTCGTACCACCCGACAAAAATGGGCCGAAATCGGTATTTTCGGGCCAGTCGATTGCTAGGGTTTGAAATCCAACACAAAACCTGAGACACAGTCATAAATTTAGGAGAAGAATGCTACAAGGATTTCGCGGTCGTCGATTTCATCTGCACTTTTCGGGCGATTTTCGTACCACCCGACAAAAATGGGCCGAAGTCGGTATTTTCGCGCCAGACGATGGCTAGGGTTTGAAATCCGACAAGGAACCCGAGACAAAGTCATAAATTTAAGAGAAGAATGCTACAAGGATCTCGCGGTCGTCGATTTCATCTGCACTTTTCGGGCGATTTTCGTACCATTTGACAAAAATGGGCCGAAATCGGTATTTTCAGGCCAGACGATGGCTAGGGTTTGAAATCCGACACGGAACCCGAGACACAGTCATAAATTTAAGAGAAGAATGCTACAAGGATATCGCGGTCGTCGATTTCATCTGGACTTTTCGGGTGATTTTCGTACAACCCGGCAAAAATGGGTCGAAATCGGTATTTTCGGGCCAGACGATGGCTAGGGTTTGAAATCCGCACGAAACCCGAGACACCATCATAAATTTAGGAGAAGAATGCTACAAGAATCTCGCGGTCGTCGATTTCATCTGCACTTTTCGGGCGATTTTCGTACCACCAGAAAAAATGGGCCGAAATCGGTATTTTCGGGCCAGACGATGGCTAGGGTTTTAAATCCGACACGGAACTCGAGACACAGTCATAAATTAAGGAGAAGAATGCTATAAGGATCTCGCGGTCGTCGATTTCATCTGCACTTTTCGGGCGATTTTCGTACCACCCTAAAAAAATGGGCCGAAATCGGTATGTTCGGGCCAGACGATGGCTAGAGTTTGAAATCCGACACGGAACCCGAGACACAGTCATAAATTGAGGAGAAGAATGCTATAAGGATCTCGCGGTCGTCGATTTCATCTGCACTTTTCTGGCGATTTTCGTACCACCAGAAAAAATGGGCCGAAATCGATATTTTCGGGCCAGACGATAGCTAGGGTTTGAAATCTGACACGGAACCTGAGACAAAGTCATAAATTTAGGAGAAGAATGCTACATGGATCTCGCGGTCGTCGATTTCATCTGCACTTTTCGGGCGATTTTCGTACCACCCGACAAAAATCGGCCGAAATCGGTATTCTCAGGCCAGACGATGGCTAGGGTTTGAAATCCGACACGGAACCCGAGACACAATCATAAATTTAAGAGAAGAATGCTACAAGGATCTCGCGGTCGGTGATTTCATCTGGACTTTTCGGGCGATTTTCGTACCACTCTACAAAAATGGGCCGAAATCGGTATTTTCGGGCCAGACGATGGCTAGGGTTTGAAATCCGACACGGAACCCGAGACACAGTCATAAATTTAGGAGAAGAATGCTACAAGGATCTCGCGGTCGTCGATTTTATCTGCACTTTTCGGGCGATTTTCGTACCACTCGACAAAAATGGGCCGAAATCGGTATTTTCGGGCCAGACGATGGCTAGGGTTTGAAATCCGACAAGGAACCCGAGACACAGTCATAAATTTAAGAGAAGAATGCTACAAGGATCTCGCGGTCGTCGATTTCATCTGCACTTTTCGGGCGATTTTCGTACCACTTGACCAAAATGGGCCGAAATCGGTATTTTCGGGCTAGACGATGGCTAGGGTTTGAAATCCGACACGGAACCTGAGACACAGTCATAAATTTAAGAGAAAAATGCTACAAGGATCTCGCGGTCGTCGATTTCATCTGGACTTTTCGGGCGATTTTCGTACAACCCGACAAAAATGGGCCGAAATCGGTATTTTCGGGCCAGTCGATTGCTAGGGTTTGAAATCCAACACAAAACCCGAGACACAGTCATAAATTTAGGAGAAGAATGCTACAAGGATCTCGCGGTCGTCGATTTCATCTGCACTTTTCGGGCGATTTTCGTACCACCCGACAAAAATGGGCCGAAGTCGGTATTTTCGCGCCAGACGATGGCTAGGATTTGAAATCCGACACGGAACCTGAGACACAATCATAAATTGAGGAGAAGAATGCTATAAGGATCTCGCGGTCGTCGATTTCATCTGCACTTTTCGGGCGATTTTCGTATTACCCGAAAAAAATAGGCCGAAATGGGTATTTTCGGGCCAAACGATGGCTAGGGTTTGAAATCCGCACGAAACCCGGGACACAGTCATAAATTTAGGAGAAGAATGCTACAAGAATCTCGCAGTCGTCGATTTCATCTGCACTTTTCGGGCGATTTTCGTACCACCAGAAAAAAAATGGGTCGAAATCGGTATTTTCGGGCCAGACGATGGCTAGGGTTTGAAATCCGACACGGAAACCGAGACACAGTCATTAATTGAGGAGAAGAATGCTATAAGGATCTCGTAGTCGTCGATTTCATCTGCACTTTTCGGCGATTTTCGTACCACCCGAAAAAAATGGGTCGAAATCGGTATTTTCGGGCCAGACGATAGCTAGGGTTTGAAATCTGACACGGAACCTGAGACAAAGTCATAAATTTAGGAGAAGAATGCTACAAGGATCTTGCGGTCGTCGATTTCATCTGCACTTTTCGGGCGATTTTCGTACCACTAGAAAAAAATGGGTCGAAATCGGTATTTTCGGGCCAGACGATGGCTAGGGTTAGAAATCCGACACGGTACCCGAGACACAGTCATTAAATGAGGAGAAGAATGCTATAAGGATCTCGCAGTCGTCGATTTAATCTGCACTTTTCGGCGATTTTCGTACCACCCGAAAAAAATGGGTCGAAATCGGTATTTTCGGGCCAGACGATAGCTAGGGTTTGAAATCAGACACGGAACCTGAGACAAAGTCATAAATTTAGGAGAAGAATGCTACAAGGATCTCGCGGTCGTCGATTTCATCTGCACTTTTCGGGCGATTTTCGTACCACTCTACAAAAATGGGCCGAAATCAGTATTTTCGGGCAAGACGATGGCTAGGGTTTGAAATCCGACACGGAACCCGAGACACAGTCATAAATTTAGGAGAAGAATGCTACAAGGATCTCGCGGTCGTCGATTTCATCTGGACTTTTCGGACGATTTTCGTACCACCCGACAAAAATGGGCCGAAATCGGTATTTTCGGGCCAGACGATGGCTAGGGTTTGAAATCCGACACGGAACCCGAGACACAGTCATAAATTTAGGAGAAGAATGCTACAAGGATCTCGCGGTCGTCGATTTCATCTGCACTTTTCGGGCGATTTTCGTACCACCCGACAAAAATGGGCCGAAATCGGTATTTTGGGGCCAGACGATGGCTAGGGTTTGAAATCCGACACGAAACCCGAGACACAGTCATAAATTTAGGAGAAGAATGCTACAAGAATCTCGCTGTCGTCGATTTCATCTGCACTTTTCGGGCGATTTTCGTACCACCCGACAAAAATGGGCCGAAATCGGTATTTTCGGGCCAGACGATGGCTAGGTTTTGAAATCTGACACGGAACCCGAGACACAGTCATAAATTTAGGAGAAGAATGCTAAAAGGATCTCGCGATCGTCGATTTCATCTGCACTTTTCGGGCGATATTCATACCACCCGACAAAAATGGGCCGAAATCGGTATTTTCCGGCCAGACAATGGCTAGGGTTTGAAATCTGACACGAAACCCGAGACACAGTCATAAATTTAGGAGAAGAATGCAACGAGAATCTCGCGGTCGTCGATTTCATCTGCACTTTTCGGGCGATTTTCGTACCACCCGACAAAAATGGGCCCAAATCGGTATTTTCGGGCCAGACGATGGCTAGGGTTTGAAATCCGACACGGAACCCGAGACACAGTCATAAATTTTGGAGAAGAATGCTACAAGGATCTCGCGGTCGTCGATTTCATCTGGACTTTTCGGGCCATTTTCGTACCACCCGACAAAAATGGGCCAAAATCGGTATTTTCGGGCCAGACGATGGCTAGGGTTTGAAATCCGACACGGAACCCGAGACACAGTCATAAATTTAGGAGAAGAATGCTACAAGGATCTCGCGGTCGTCGATTTCATCTGGACTTTTCAAGCGATTTTTGTACCACGCGACAAAAATGGGCCGAAATAGGTATTTTCGGGCCAGACGATGGCTAGGGTTTGAAATCCGACACGGAACCCGAGACACAGTCATAAATTTAGGAGAAGAATGCTACAAGGATCTCGCGGTCGTCGATTTCATCTGCACTTTTCGGGCGATTTTCGTACCACCCGACAAAAATTGGCCGAAATCGGTATTTTCGGGCCAGACGATGGCTAGGGTTTGAAATCCGACACGGAACCCGAGACACAGTAATAAATTTTGGAGAAGAATGCCACAAGGATCTCGCGGTCATCGATTTCATCTGGACTTTTCGGGCGATTTTCGTACCACCCGACAAAAATGGGCCGAAATCGGTATTTTCGTGCCAGACAATGGCTAGGGTTATAAATCCAACACGGAACCCGAGACACAGTCATAAATTTAGGAGAAGAATGCTACAAGGATCTCGCGGTCGTCGATTTCATCTGGACTTTTCGGGCGATTTTCGTACCACCCGACAAAAATGGGCCGAAATCGGTATTTTCGGGCCAGAAGATGGCTAGGGTTTGAAATCCGACACGGAACCCGAGACACAGTCATAAATTTAGGAGAAGAATGCTACAAGGATCTCGCGGTCGTCGATTTCATCTGCACTTTTCGGGCGATTTTCGTACCACCCGACAAAAATGGGCCGAAATCGGTATTTTCAGGCAAGACGATGGCTAGGGTTTGAAATCCGACACGGAACCCGAGACACAGTCATAAATTTAGGAGAAGAATGCTACAAGGATCTCGCGGTCGTCGATTTCATCTGCACTTTTCGGGCGATTTTCGTACCACCCGACAAAAATGGGCCGAAATCGGTATTTTTGGGCCAGACGATGGCTAGAATTTGAAATCCAACACGGAACACGAGACACAGTCATAAATTTAAGAGAAGAATGCTACAAGGATCTCGCGGTCGTCGATTTCATCTGCACTTTTCGGGCAATTTTCGTACCACCCGACAAAAATGGGCCGAAATCGGTATTTTTGGGCCAGACGATGGCTAGGGTTTCAAATCCGCACGAAACCCGAGACACAGTCATAAATTTAGGAGAAGAATGCTACAAGAATCTCGCGGTCGTCGATTTCATCTGCACTTTTCGGGCGATTTTCGTACCACTAGAAAAAAATGGGTCAAAATCGGTATTTTCGGGCCACACGATGGCTAGGGTTTGAAATCCGACACGGAACCCGAGACACAGTCATTAAATGAGGAGAAGAATGCTATAAGGATCTCGCAGTCGTCGATTTCATCTGCACTTTTCGGCGATTTTCGTACCACCCGAAAAAAATGGGTCGAAATCGGTATTTTCGGGCCAGACGATAGCTAGGGTTTGAAATCAGACACGGAACCTAAGACAAAGTCATAAATTTAGGAGAAGAATGCTACAAGGATCTCGCGGTCGACGATTTCATCTGCACTTTTCGGGCGATTTTCCTACCACCCGACAAAAATGGTCGGAAATCGGTATTTTCGGGCCAGACGATGGCTAGAACTTGAAATCCGACACGGAACACGAGACACAGTCATTAATTGAGGCGAAGAATGCTACAAGGATCTCGCGGTCGTCGATTTCATCTGCACTTTTCGGGCGATTTTCGTACCACCCGAAAAAAATGGGTCGAAATCGGTATTTTCGGGCCAGACGATAGCTAGGGTTTGAAATCAGACACGGAACCTGAGACAAAGTCATAAATTTAGGAGAAGAATGCTACAAGGATCTCGCGGTCGTCGATTTCATCTGCACTTTTCGGGCGATTTTCGTACCACTCTACAAAAATGGGCCGAAATCAGTATTTTCGGGCAAGACGATGGCTAGGGTTTGAAATCCGACACGGAACCCGAGACACAGTCATAAATTTAGGAGAAGAATGCTACAAGGATCTCGCGGTCGTCGATTTCATCTGGACTTTTCGGACGATTTTCGTACCACCCGACAAAAATGGGTCGAAATCGGTATTTTCAGGCCAGACGATTGCTAGGGTTTGAAATCCGACACGGAACACGAGACACAGTCATAAATTTAGGAGAAGAAATCTACAAGGATCGCGCTGTCGTCGATTTCATCTGCACTTTTCGGGCGATTTTCGTACCACCCGACAAAAATGGGCCGAAATCGGTATTTTCGGGCTTGACGATGGCTAGGGTTTAAAATTTGACACGGAACCCGAGACACAGTCATAAATTTAAGAGAAGAATGCTACAAGGATCTCGCGGTCGGTGATTTCATCTGGACTTTTTGGGCAATTTTCGTAACACCCGACAAAAATGGGCCGAAATCGATATTTTCGGGCCAGACGATGGCTAGGGTTTGAAATCCGACACGGAACCCGAGACACAGTCATAAATTTAGGGGAAGAATGCTACAAGGATCTCGCGGTCGTCGATTTCATCTGGACTTTTCGGGCGATTTTCGTACCACCCGACAAAAATGGGCCGAAATCGGTATTTTCGGGCCAGTCGATTGCTAGGGTTTGAAATCCAACACAAAACCTGAGACACAGTCATAAATTTAGGAGAAGAATGCTACAAGGATTTCGCGGTCGTCGATTTCATCTGCACTTTTCGGGCGATTTTCGTACCACCCGACAAAAATGGGCCGAAGTCGGTATTTTCGCGCCAGACGATGGCTAGGATTTGAAATCCGACACGGAACCCGAGACACAGTCATAAATTTAGGAGAAGAATGCTACAAGGATCTCGCGGTCGTCGATTTTATCTGCACTTTTCGGGCGATTTTCGTACCACTCGACAAAAATGGGCCGAAATCGGTATTTTCGGGCCAGACGATGGCTAGGGTTTGAAATCCGACAAGGAACCCGAGACACAGTCATAAATTTAAGAGAAGAATGCTACAAGGATCTCGCGGTCGTCGATTTCATCTGCACTTTTCGGGCGATTTTCGTACCACTTGACCAAAATGGGCCGAAATCGGTATTTTCGGGCTAGACGATGGCTAGGGTTTGAAATCCGACACGGAACCTGAGACACAGTCATAAATTTAAGAGAAAAATGCTACAAGGATCTCGCGGTCGTCGATTTCATCTGGACTTTTCGGGCGATTTTCGTACAACCCGACAAAAATGGGCCGAAATCGGTATTTTCGGGCCAGTCGATTGCTAGGGTTTGAAATCCAACACAAAACCCGAGACACAGTCATAAATTTAGGAGAAGAATGCTACAAGGATCTCGCGGTCGTCGATTTCATCTGCACTTTTCGGGCGATTTTCGTACCACCCGACAAAAATGGGCCGAAGTCGGTATTTTCGCGCCAGACGATGGCTAGGATTTGAAATCCGACACGGAACCTGAGACACAATCATAAATTGAGGAGAAGAATGCTATAAGGATCTCGCGGTCGTCGATTTCATCTGCACTTTTCGGGCGATTTTCGTATTACCCGAAAAAAATAGGCCGAAATGGGTATTTTCGGGCCAGACGATGGCTAGGGTTTGAAATCCGCACGAAACCCGGGACACAGTCATAAATTTAGGAGAAGAATGCTACAAGAATCTCGCAGTCGTCGATTTCATCTGCACTTTTCGGGCGATTTTCGTACCACCAGAAAAAAAATGGGTCGAAATCGGTATTTTCGGGCCAGACGATGGCTAGGGTTTGAAATCCGACACGGAAACCGAGACACAGTCATTAATTGAGGAGAAGAATGCTATAAGGATCTCGTAGTCGTCGATTTCATCTGCACTTTTCGGCGATTTTCGTACCACCCGAAAAAAATGGGTCGAAATCGGTATTTTCGGGCCAGACGATAGCTAGGGTTTGAAATCTGACACGGAACCTGAGACAAAGTCATAAATTTAGGAGAAGAATGCTACAAGGATCTTGCGGTCGTCGATTTCATCTGCACTTTTCGGGCGATTTTCGTACCACTAGAAAAAAATGGGTCGAAATCGGTATTTTCGGGCCAGACGATGGCTAGGGTTAGAAATCCGACACGGTACCCGAGACACAGTCATTAAATGAGGAGAAGAATGCTATAAGGATCTCGCAGTCGTCGATTTAATCTGCACTTTTCGGCGATTTTCGTACCACCCGAAAAAAATGGGTCGAAATCGGTATTTTCGGGCCAGACGATAGCTAGGGTTTGAAATCACACACGGAACCTGAGACAAAGTCATAAATTTAGGAGAAGAATGCTACAAGGATCTCGCGGTCGTCGATTTCATCTGCACTTTTCGGGCGATTTTCGTACCACCTGACGAAAATGGTCCGAAATCGGTATTTTCGGGCCAGACAATGGCTAGAATTTGAAATCCGATACGGAACACGAGACACAGTCATTAATTGAGGCGAAGAATGCTACAAGGATCTCGCGGTCGTCGATTTCATCTGCACTTTTCGGGCGATTTTCGTACCACCCGACAAAAATGGGCCGAAATCGGTATTTTCGGGCCAGACGATGGCTAGGGTTTGAAATCCGACACGGAACCCGAGACACAGTCATAAATTTAAGAGAAGAATGCTACAAGGATCTCGCGGTCGTCGATTACATCTGGACTTTTCTGGCGATTTTCGTACACCCCGACAAAAATGGGTCGAAATCGGTATTTTTGGGCGAGACAATGGCTAGGGTTTGAAATCTGACACGGAACCTGAGACACTGTCATAAATTTAGGAGAAGAATGCTACAAGGATCTCGCGGTTGTCGATTTCATCTACACTTTTCGGGCGATTTTCGTACCACCCGACAAAAATGGGCCGAAATCGGTATTTTCGGGCCAGACGATGGCTAGGATTTGAAATCCGACACGGAACCCGAGACACAGTCATAAATTTAGGAGAAGAATGCTACAAGGATCTCGCGGTCGTCGATTTCATCTGCACTTTTCGGGCGATTTTCGTACCACCCGACAAAAATGGGCCGAAGTCGGTATTTTCGGGCCAGACGATGGCTAGGGTTTGAAATCCGAACGAAACCCGAGACACTGTCATAAATTTAGGAGAAGAATGCTACAAGGATCTCGCGGTCGTCGATTTTATCTGCACTTTTCGGGCGATTTTCGTACCACTCGACAAAAATGGGCCGAAATCAGTATTTTCGGGCCAGACGATGGCTAGGGTTTGAAATCCGACAAGGAACCCGAGACACAGTCATAAATTTAAGAGAAGAATGCTACAAGGATCTCGCGGTCGTCGATTTCATCTGCACTTTTCGGGCGATTTTCGTACCACTTTACAAAAATGGGCCGAAATCGGTATTTTCGGGCCAGACGATGGCTAGGGTTTGAAATCCGACACGGAACCCGAGACACAGTCATAAATTTAAGAGAAGAATGCTACAAGGATATCGCGATATTCGATTTCATCTGGACTTTTCGGGTGATTTTCGTACAACCCGACAAAAATGGGTCGAAATCGGTATTTTCGGGCCAAACGATGGCTAAGGTTTGAAATCCGCACGAAACCCGAGACACCATCATAAATTTAGGAGAAGAATGCTACAAGGATCTCGCGGTCGTCGATTTCATCTGCACTTTTCGGGCGATTTTCGTACCACCCGACAAAAATGGTTCGAAATCGGTATTTTCGGGCCAGACGATGGCTAGAATTTGAAATCCGATACGGAACACGAGACACAGTCATTAATTGAGGCGAAGAATGCTACAAGGATCTCGCGGTCGTCGATTTCATCTGCACTTTTCGGGCGATTTTCGTACCACCCGACAAAAATGGGCCGAAATCGGTATTTTCGGGCCAGACGATGGCTAGGGTTTGAAATTCGACACGGAACCCGAGACACAGTCATAAATTTAAGAGAAGAATGCTACAAGGATCTCGCGGTCGTCGATTACATCTGGACTTTTCTGCGGATTTTCGTACACCCCGACAAAAATGGGTCCAAATCGGTATTTTTGGGCGAGACAATGGCTAGGGTTTGAAATCTGACACGGAACCTGAGACACTGTCATAAATTTAGGAGAAGAATGCTACAAGGATCTCGCGGTTGTCGATTTCATCTACACTTTTCGGGCGATTTTCGTACCACCCGACAAAAATGGGCCGAAATCGGTATTTTCGGGCCAGAGATGGCTAGGGTTTGAAATCCGACACGGAACCCGAGACACAGTCATAAATTTAAGAGAAGAATGCTACAAGGATCTCGCGGTCGTCGATTTCATCTGGACTTTTCGGGCGATTTTCATACGACTCTACAAAAATGGGCCGAAATCGGTATTTTTGGGCCAGACAATGGCTAGGGTTTGAAATCCGACACGGAACCCGAGACACAGTCATAAATTTAGGAGAAGAATGCTACAAGGATTTCGCGGTCGTCGATTTCATCTGGACTTTTCGGGTGATTTTCGTACCACCCGACAAAAATGGGCCGAAATCGGTATTTTCAGGCCAGACGATTGCTAGGGTTTGAAATCCGACACGGAACCCGAGACACAGTCATAAATTTAGGAGAAGAATGCTACAAGGATCTCGCGGTCGTCGATTTCATCTGCACTTTTCGGGCGATTTTCGTACCACCCGACAAAAATGGGCTGAAGTCGGTATTTTCGCGCCAGACGATGTCTAGGATTTGAAATCCGACACGGAACCTGAGACACAGTCATAAATTGAGGAGAAGAATGCTATAAGGATCTCGCGGTCGTCGATTTCATTTGCACTTTTCGGGCGATTTTCGTATCACCCGAAAAAAATGGGTCGAAATCGGTATTTTCGTGCTAGACGATAGCTAGGGTTTGAAATCTGACACGGAACCTGAGACAAAGTCATAAATTTAGGAGAAGAATGCTACAAGGATCTCGCGGTCGTCGATTTCATCTGCACTTTTCGGGCGATTTTCGTACCACTAGAAAAAAATGGGTCGAAATCGGTATTTTCGGGCCAGACGATGGCTAGGGTTAGAAATCCGATACGGAACACGAGACACAGTCATTAATTGAGGCGAAGAATGCTACAAGGATCTCGCAGTCGTCGATTTCATCTGCACTTTTCGGGCGATTTTCGTACCACCCGACAAAAATGGGCCGAAATCGGTATTTTCGGGCCAGACGATGGCTAGGGTTTGAAATCCGACACGGAACGCGAGACACAGTCATAAATTTAAGAGAAGAATGCTACAAGGATCTCGCGGTCGTCGATTACATCTGGACTTTTCTGGCGATTTTCGTACACCCCGACAAAAATGGGTCGAAATCGGTATTTTTGGGCGAGACAATGGCTAAGGTTTGAAATCTGACACGGAACCTGAGACACTGTCATAAATTTAGGAGAAGAATGCTACAAGGATCTCGCGGTTGTCGATTTCATCTACACTTTTCGGGCGATTTTCGTACCACCCGACAAAAATGGGCCGAAATCGGTATTTTCGGGCCAGACGATGGCTAGGGTTTGAAATCCGACACGGAACCCGAGACACAGTCATAAATTGAGGAGAAGAATGCTATAAGGATCTCGCGGTCGTCGATTTCATCTGCACTTTTCGGGCGATTTTTGTATCACCCGAAAAAAATAGGCCGAATTGGGTATTTTCGGGCCAGACGATGGCTAGGGTTTGAAATCCGCACGAAACCCGAGACACAGTCATAAATTTAGGAGAAGAATGCTACAAGAATCTCGCGGTTGTCGATTTCATCTGCACTTTTCAGGCGATTTTCGTACCACCTGAAAAAAATGGGTCGAAATCGGTATTTTCGGGTCAGACGATGGCTAGGGTTTGAAATCCGACACGGAAACCGAGACACAGTCATTAATTGAGGAGAAGAATGCTATAAGGATCTCGCAGTCGTCGATTTCATCTGCACTTTTCGGCGATTTTCGTACCACCCGAAAAAAATGGGTCGAAATCGGTATTTTCGGGCCAGACGATAGCTAGGGTTTGATATCTGACACGGAACCTGAGACAAAGTCATAAATTTAGGAGAAGAATGCTACAAGGATCTCGCGGTCGTCGATTTCATCTGCACTTTTCGGGCGATTTTTGTACCACCTGACAAAAATGGGCCGAAATCGGTATTTTCGGGCCAGATGATGGCTAGGCTTTGAAATCCGACACGGAACCCGAGACACAGTCATAAATTTAGGAGAAGAATGCTACAAGGATCTCGCGGTCGGTGATTTCATATGGACTTTTTGGGCGATTTTCATACCATTCTACAAAAATGGGCCGAAATCGGTATTTTCGGGCCAGACAATGGCTAGGGTTTGAAATCCGACACGGAACCCGAGACACAGTCATAAATTTAGGAGAAGAATGCTACAAGGATTTCGCGGTCGTCGATTTCTTCTGGACTTTTCGGGCGATTTTCGTACCACCCGACACAAATGGGTCGAAATCGGTATTTTCAGGCCAGACGATTGCTAGGGTTTGAAATTCGACACGGAACCCGAGACACAGTCATAAATTTAGGAGAAGAATGCTACAAGGATCTCGCGGTCGTCGATTTCATCTGCACTTTTCGGGCGATTTTCGTACCACCCGACAAAAATGGGCTGAAGTCGGTATTTTCGCGCCAGACGATGGCTAGGATTTGAAATCCGACACGGAACCTGAGACACAGTCATAAATTGAGGAGAAGAATGCTATAAGGATCTCGCGGTCGTCGATTTCATCTGCACTTTTCGGGTGATTTTCGTATCACCCGAAAAAAATGGGCCGAAATGGGTATTTTCGGGCCAGACAATGGCTAGGGTTTGAAATCCGCACGAAACCCGAGACACAGTCATAAATTTAGGAGAAGAATGCTACAAGAATCTCGCGGTCGTCGATTTCATCTGCACTTTTCGGGCGATTTTCGTACCACCAGAAAAAAATGGGTCGAAATCGGTATTTTCGGGCCCGACGATGGCTAGGGTTTGAAATCCGACACGGAACCCGAGACGCAGTCATTAATTGAGGAGAAGAATGCTACAAGGATCTCGCAGTCGTCGATTTCATCTGCACTTTTCGGGCGATTTTCGTACCACCCGACAAAAATGGGTCGAAATGGGTATTTTTGGGCCAAACGATGGCAATGGTTTGAAATCTGACACGGAACCTGAGCCATTGTCATAAATTTAGGAGAAGAATGCTACAAGGATCTCGCGGTTGTCGATTTCATATGCACTTTTCGGGCGATTTTCGTACAACCCGACAAAAATGGGCCGAAATCGGTATTTTCGGGTCAGACGATGGCTAGGGTTTGAAATCCGACACGGAACCTGAGACACAGTCATAAATTGAGGAGAAGAATGCTATAAGGATCTCGCGGTCGTCGATTTCATCTGCACTTTTCGGGCGATTTTCGTATCACCCGAAAAAAATGGGCCGAAATGGGTATTTTCGGGCCAGTAGATTGCTAGGGTTTGAAATCCGCACGAAACCCGACACACAGTCATAAATTTAGGATAAGAATGCTACAAGGATCTCGCGGTCGTCGATTTTATCTGCACTTTTCGGGCGATTTTCGTACCACCCGACAAAAATGGGCCGAAATCGTTATTTTCGGGCCAGACGATGGCTAGGGTTTGAAATCTGACACGGAACCCGAGACACAGTCATAAATTTCGGAGAAGAATGCTACAAGGATCTCGCGGTCGTCGATTTCATCTGCACTTTTCGGGCGATTTTCGTACCACCCGACAAAAAATGGGCCGAAATCGGTATTTTCGGGCCAGACGATGGCTAGGGTTTGAAATCCAACACGGAACCCGAGACACAGTCATAAATTTAAGAGAAGAATACTACAAGGATCTCACGGTCGTCGATATCATCTGCACTTTTCGGGCGATTTTCGTACCACCCGACAAAAATGGGCCGAAGTCGGTATTTTCGCGCCAGACGATGGCTAGGATTTGAAATCCGACACGGAACCTGAGACACAGTCATAAATTGAGGAGAAGAATGCTATAAGGATCTCGCGGTCGTCGATTTCATCTGCACTTTTCGGGTGATTTTCGTATCACCCGAAAAAAATGGGCCGAAATGGGTATTTTCGGGCCAGACAATGGCTAGGGTTTGAAATCCGCACGAAACCCGAGACACAGTCATAAATTTAGGAGAAGAATGCTACAAGAATCTCGCGGTCGTCGATTTCATCTGCACTTTTCGGGCGATTTTCGTACCACCAGAAAAAAATGGGTCGAAATCGGTATTTTCGGGCCCGACGATGGCTAGGGTTTGAAATCCGACACGGAACCCGAGACGCAGTCATTAATTGAGGAGAAGAATGCTACAAGGATCTCGCAGTCGTCGATTTCATCTGCACTTTTCGGGCGATTTTCGTACCACCCGACAAAAATGGGTCGAAATGGGTATTTTTGGGCCAAACGATGGCAATGGTTTGAAATCTGACACGGAACCTGAGCCATTGTCATAAATTTAGGAGAAGAATGCTACAAGGATCTCGCGGTTGTCGATTTCATATGCACTTTTCGGGC